>VSMD01105305.1:0-28215 GCA_008750895.1 Mirza zaza
ATACTTCACTTAGTAGTATGGGTTCCAGCTCTAACCAGGAAAATATAAGATGTGCTATATCACCGTTGTTTCTTAGAGCTGAATAGTACTCCATGGTATACATATATCACATTTTATTAATCCATTCTTGGATTGATGGGCACTTGGGCTGTTTCCACAGCCTTGCGATTATGAATTGTGCTGCTATAAACATTCGAGTGCAGGTGTCTTTCTGGTAGAGTGTCATTGGATCTTTTGGGTAGATGCCCAGTAATGGGATTGCTGGGTCAAATGGTAGATTCACTTGTATCGCTTTAAGGTATCTCCATATTGCTTTCCACAGAGGTTGAACTGGTTTGCAGTCCCACCAGCAGTGTAGGAGTGTTCCTCTCTCTCCGCATCCACACCAGCATTTGTTATTTGGAGACTTTTTGATGAAGGCCATTCTCACTGCAGTTAAGTGATATCTCATTGTAGTTTTGATTTGCATTTCCTTGATGATTAGAGATGGTGAGCATTTTTTCATATGTTTGTTGGCCACTCTTCTGTCTTATTTAGAAAAATTTCTGTTCAAGTCCTATGCCCACTTTTTAATGGGGTTATTTGATTTTTTTCTTGCTGATTTTCGTGAGCTCTAAGTATATTCTAGTTATCAGCCCTTTATCGGATGAGTAGGATGCAAAAATTTTCTCCCATTCTGTAGGTTGTCTGTTTACTTTCATGACTATTCCTTTGGCTGTGCAGAAGCTTTTAAGTTTCATTATGTCCCATTTATTTATTTTTGTTGCTGCTGTGATTGCCTTTGGGGACTTCTTCATAAACTCTTTGCCTAGGCCGATGTCTAGGAGAGTGTTTCCAACATTTTCCTCTACAATTCTAATAGTTTCATACCTTAGGTTTAAGTCTTTTATCCAGCGTGAGTTGATATTTGTGAGAGGTGAAAAGTGTGGGTCCTGCTTTAGCTTTCTATAAGTGGCTATCCAGTTTTTCCAGCACCATTTATTGAAAAGGGATTCTTTTCCCCAGCATATGTTTTTGTCTGCTTTGTCAAAGATTGGATGGCTATATGAGGATAGTTTTATATCAGGATTCTCAGATCTGTTCCACTGGTCAATATTCCTATTTTTGTGCCAATACCAGATTGATTTAATTACTACAGCTTTGTAGTATAGTTTGATATCTGGCATATTAATACCTCCCATTTTGTTTTTGTTGGCTAGAATTGCTCTTGATATTCGGGGTCCTCTTTGGTTCCATACAAAGCGTAAAATTATATTTTCTATATCTGTGAAGAATGCTGATGGGATTTTAAAGGTATTGCATTGAATCTGTAGATCAGTTTGGGTAGTATAGACATTTTAATGATGTTGAGTCTGCCGATCCACGAGCACGGAATGGATTTCCATCTGTTTATATCCTCTGCTATTTCCTTTCTCAGTGTTTCATAGTTCTCCCTGTAGAGGTCTTTTACTTCCTTGGTTAAGTATACTTCTAGGTACTTTAATTTCTTTGTTGCTATTGTGAAGGGAATTGAGTCTTTAATTTGGTTCACAATTTGATTGTTGTTGGCGTATACGAATGCCTCTGATTTCTGTGTATTGATTTTGTATCCCGAGACTTTACTAAATTCATTTATCAGTTCCAGGAGTTTCTTGGTTGAATCTTTGGGATTTTCTAAATATAATATCATATCATCAGCAAACAGTAAAATTTTATCTCTTCTGCCCCTATTTGGATACCTTTAATTCTACTTTCCTGTCTGATTGTTGTAGCCAGGACTTCCAGCACTAAGTTGAATAGAAGTGGAGATAATGGGCAGCCTTGTCTGGTTCCAGTTCTAAGTGGGAATGCTTTCAATTTTTCCCGTTCAGTATTATGTTGGCTATGGGTCTGTCATATATGGCTTGTATCATTTTTAGGTATGTCCCTTCTATGCCTATTTTCTTAAGTGTTCATATCATGAAAGGGTGTTGAATTTTGTCAAAACCTTTTCCTGCATCTATTGAAAGAATAGTGTGGTCTTTGTTTTTACTTCTGTTTATGTGGTGAATTGCATTTATAGATTTACGTATGTTGAACCATCCCTGCATCCCTGGGATGAAGCCCACTTGGTTGTGATGGATTATTTTTTTGATAAGCGTCTGGATTTGGTTAGCTACGATTTTGTTGAAAGTTTTTGCATCTATATTCATTAGGGATATTGGTCTGTAGTTTTCTTTTTTTGTTGCATCCTTTCCTGGTTTTGGTATCAGAGTAATATTCGCTTCATAAAAGGTTTCGGGGATGTTTCAATTCTTCTCGATGTTGTGGAATAATTTCTGCAAGATAGGTACTAGTTCTTCTATGTAAGGGTGATGAAATTCGGGTGTGACGCCATCTGGACCAGGACTTTTCTTTTTAGGGAGATTTTTTAATTGCTGTTTCTATTTCAGATCTTGAGATAGGTCTGTTCAGGGAATCTATTTCTTCCTGGTTGAGCCTAGGGAGGCTGTGTGTTTCTAGAAATTTGTCCATTTCCTCCACATTTTCCATTTTGTGTGAATAAAGATTTTTGTTATACTCATAAATTATATATTGTATCTCTTTGGGATCAGTTGTGATATCTCCTTTTTTCTTCCTGATGGAGCTTATTAGAGATTTCTCTTTTCTGCTTTTCGTTAGCTTAGCCAGTGGTGTGTCAATTGTGTTAATTTTTTCAAAGAACCAACTTTTTGTTTTATTAATCTGAATAGCTTCCCTGATTTCAATTTCGTTTAGTTCTGATTTGATCTTGTTGATTTCACTTCTTCTGCTGGGTTTGGGGCTCTTCTGTTCTTCTTTTTCCAGCTCTTTGAGTTGTTGCATTAGATTGTCTATTTGTGATCTTTTTGACTTTTGGTTATAGGCTTTTATGGAGATAAACTTTCCTCTCAGAACTGCTTTAGCTGTGTCCCAGACGATTTGATAACTTGTCTCTCCATTGTCATTTTCTTCATAGAATTTTTTAATTTCCATCTTGATTTCTTCATTTATGAAGTAATCATGTAGTAGGAGGTTGTTTAATTTCCATGTTTTTGTGTAGAAATGTGAGTTTCTGTTACGGTTGATTTCTACTTTTATTCCACTGTGATCTGAGAAGATACATGGTAGGATTTCTATTTTTTTTATTTCTTGAGGTTTACTTTGTGTCCTAGGATATGGTCAATCTTAGAGAATGTCCCATGTGGTGATGAGAAGAACGTATATTCAGTGGATTTTGGGTAGAATGTTCTGTAAATGTCAGTCAGACTCAATTGTTCTAGAGTTTTCTTTAAGTCTATTATTTCTTTATTAATTTTCTGTTTGGAGGATCTGTCTTGTGCCGTCTGTGGGGTGTTGAAATCTCCAGCGATTATGGAGTTGCTATTAATACATTTGCTTAGCTCCAGTAAGGTTTGCTTTATGAATCAGGGTGCACCTAAGTTGGCTGCATAAATATTTAAAATTGTTATCACTTCTTGTTGAACAGTACCCTTCACCATTATATAATGACCCTCTTTGTGTTTCACTACTTTTGTTGGTTTAAAAACTAAATCGTCCGAAATTAGAAATGCCACGCCAGCCTTATTTTGGCTTCCACTTGCTTGGAATACTGATCTCCACCCTTTTATTTTTAGTCTATATGCATCCTTGCAGGTTAGATGTGTTTCCTGAAGACAGCATATACTTGGCCTGTATTTTCTTATCCATTCCGCCAGCCTATGTCTCTTGCGTGGAGAGTTTAAGCCATTCACATTTATTGAGAGAACTGATAGGTGAGGTAGATTACTGTTCATTCTGATGGGTTGGATGTTGTTGCTATGATTTCCATCTTGAGCCTTTGTAGTGTCTGGCCTTTAATCTTTGGGTTTTGGTTGTTTTTATATTCATGGGTTATTATTATGGTGTTCTGTGCATAATGCTGTTTTGAGTACTTCTTGTAGGGCTAGTCTTGTCTTGGTGAATTCTCTGAGCCTTTGCTTGTCTGGGAATGTCTTTATTTCTCCTTCATATATTAAGCTTAGTTTTGCAGGGAATAAGATTCTAGGCTGGGCATTGTTTTGTTTCAGAAGAGTGAGAATGGGGCCCCAGTCTCTCCTTGCTTGTAAAGTCTCATTAGAGAAGTCTGATGTTATTCGAATTGGCTTTCCCTTGTAAGTTACTTGCTGTTTTCGTCTTACAGCTCTTAGAATGGCCTCTTTAGTTGATATTTTGGTCAGTCTGATGACTGCATGTCGTGACATATTCCTATTTGCATTGAATCTCCCAGTGGTCCTCTGAGCTTCTTGAACTTGTAGATTGAGATTTTGAGTAAGGCCTGGGAAATTGTCCTCTATTATATCTTCAAATATCTTGTCCAACCCGTGAGTGTTGTCTTCTTCCCCTTCTGGTAACCCTATGACCCTCACATTAGGTTTCTTCACATAATCTCATAGCTCTTGTAGGCTTTGCTCTTTTCTCTTGTTTCTCTGCTCTAGCTCTCTGACTGATTTATTTAATTGGAGGGTGTTATCTTCAATCTCTGAGATTGTTTCTTCTGTTTGGTCTATCCTGTTCTTGAGACATTCCACTGTATTCTGTAGTTCCCTGACTTGATTCTTCATTTCCAGGAGTTCGGTTAAACTTTTCTTCATTGTGTCTACTTCTTTAGTGAACTTTTTTTCTAGATCCTGGAGGCTTTTTGTGGTTTCTTTGTGCTGGTTATTGAGTTGTTCTTGAAGGTCAGTGAGTGTTCTTATGATCCACATACGAAATTCCTCTTCTGTTATTTTGGTTGCCTGATTTTGGTTGGTGTCTATTTCTAGGGGGCTGAGGCTCCTGTTTGGGAGTGTGTTTTCCGATTGGTTCTCCATATTTCCGGAGTTCCTTCGCTGATTTCTTCCCATGTCAATCAGTTGTTGTTTCTTTTCTTTAGGTTTTTGTTTGGGTATCACATGCCTTGTTTAGTTTCTGTGCCGATAGGTGGTGTCTGTGGGTGAGATTTGACCACTTCCTGTATAATGAGTCAGTAGGTTTCGTGAACAGGGTGTGCAGGATGCTCTCCCTGTCAGTAGGTGACGCTTGCTTGGAGGAACAGGCTACGCTGTTGTTTTTGTGTCCTGTTATCAGCTCTTGTTCCTGAAGAGAGAACTCTAGTGCCTCAGGTGGTGGGTAGGGCCCTGGGACTTCCAGGTGTGTCCTTTTCTCCCCTTCAGTGAGGGATGGTCTAGGAGAGAGTCTGGGCGGAGCTGAGTTGGGTAAGCCCGCCCTCAGGCACCACCAATGTCGTCAGCAGGGGTCAAAGTTCTGTTCTCTGCTTCCAGGCAAACCTGACAGGGAGGGGCTGGAATGGCCCTGCTCAGTCAGAGAGTCTGTGTGTGGGGGTGGGGCTGTCCAAGACCCCCAGTCTGGAGCGGGCCTGGCCTCCTTCCACAGTCCCCAACTCCGTGGGTACTCCTGGGCCTCTGTCAGCAAGCCAGACCACACACCACCAGGCCTCCCCTGGTTGTGATGCCAGCGGGGAGGTTCCCTGCGCAGGAACGCAACCTGGGCTGGGCGCATGGTCTCCCTTTCTGGGGAGTGTTGCCCTCTAGGACGCTGATCTGCCCCTGAAGGCACACACACCTCAGCAGGCTGTTCGCGTATATCCCTTCTGTGCCCGGGCAATGCGAGGCCTCGGTGCACTGGATGTGGTCTGCAGGTCTGACCTCTGGGTCCCAGAGTTCAAACTTTGTCCTCACCAGAGAGACGTGTGCCTGTCCCAATTCACCCACAGGGAGCCCAAGCTAGGTCCATGTCTCTCAACCTCAGGCTCTGCCCGGTTCTCCTGGGATCACCGTCCTAGCAGCACCTGGGAGGGCCGGCATGCAGAGAGCTCACAGTCTGATTTCCCCTTAGTCAGCTGTAGGGCCCCAAAAGGGAAGGGCCCATTCCCCGTAGGTGCCTCCGGCTGGTGGCTATATTGTCTCTTTGTCTCTCTGGGCAGCCGCGGGTAGGGTCAGGTCAGGGGAGGAGGAGGCAATATGGCGTCTGCCGCGTGGCTCGGGTCTGTGCACACAGAGGTGCCCAGAGGGAGTCGGGAGACTGGTGCCGCTTCCGCTACTGGCTTACCGCTCACTGGCGGCGGTTGTCGCTGGGCTGGTGTCCGCACGTCCCTCCGCTTGCTGGGGAGCCCACCAGCAGTCCGGGATGCAGGGGAGGGGAAACGGCAGATCCACCTACCCTTCCCGCTGGTCTCTGGGCTGCTCCATGGGTCCCAGCTTCCAGTTCTCCTCCGCAACCTCCTCCCGTGGATTATCCCGTGCTCTCAGGTACTCCTCCTGCCGACCCTCATTCTATGTAGACTCGTCTTCTTGCTTCTTTCTTCTAATTTGTGCTAGAATCTGTCTTTTCTTCAGAGACACTCTGTCTGGCGGTGTTTCTCATCCGCCATCCTCTGGGCGGGGGGCACAAACAAACTTTTAAAATGTAAAAATTATAAAAACTTTTGACCGTGTAATAATAAAATAATTGTGGACCAGCTTAGAGGCCACCTACCACAAATGTAGTTTAAAAAATAAGAATTCCAATTCTTCATTGTTTTTCATAACATTTTTCTTAAGATAGATATTGCAGGATCTAATATTTCTTTGGGGAAAGAAATATTTATTTGAAGCTTCAAAATTACTTCATTTATACTGTTAAATCAAGTAGAATTGAATTGAATTTCCATTATTAAAAACAGCCATTATTATATGATCCCAATTTGTAAAATTATATTCATCTACCTATATAAATGTATATATTAATATATGTCATTATATTTATTAATGTGTGACATTAATTGTGACCAGAAAATTGTTTTTGTCAATAATGTAAGGCCAAGGACACCTGCAGAAAATGCTTAAGAAAGAGAAATCTTTACCAAAAAGACATTTTGCCACAAAACTTTCAGTCATTAAAGCTTCAAAAGAAGGCCCTTCACCACTACCCTTCTTTTACACATTAAGATCCTGCTATAAAATACAACTCATTTCCATTCTTGGCCAAAATAAAGAGGAATTAAGCAGAATTAACCAGTCATTTCCAACAAAACTTTCAAATAAAATTTTTAGATAGTATATTTTGTATATTAGAGAGGAATGAGCACTGGATGATGAATGGGAAATAACTGAGTTCTAGTTATATTTCTAGCACTAAATTGCTATGAGAAAGTCTAGATCCCTCTGTACTGAGTCTTGGACAAAGCCAACCAAAGAACACTAGATACTCAAGATGATCCAGGAAAATAAAATGGCACTATGATCAAGAGATTTGGAAAATGCTGTATACTGTATTCCTCTTTTGAAGTTTCCTAGTCGGCATTATTATATGAAGGGTGCAAGTACTTCTAAAGCAAACAAGTATGCTTAAAACTATCTAAAGTTGCTCAGTTTATAAGGTTTTCGTGTCATATCCATGTCTTCAATATCATATTTCATGTCTTCAATATCACTGTAAAAATATGAAGAAAGTGTTGTTACTTTAAAGGTCAGAAAATTTTTATTATTAGCAAGATCAATTTAACAAAATCAGAACAATTATTATATCCAATTTAGATTGTGTTCCATTTTAGAAAAGTTGTGACTCACATTTGAGTTCTAACTCTACCAACATAAACATGCAATAACCATATGTCAAAATATGTAACTGGAGAATAGAACATGGCTATTTATTAATAACAAAGTAACCACATTCTGCAAAATAGAGCAGTAACTGACTGTCTCACACATGAAGACATTGTAAGAAATCAAATCATGCTTTTTGTAAGTGTTTTATTTTCCATTCCCCCACTAAAATCCTTCCACTGCTCATAAAGTCATTTCCAGAAGCAATTATATTTAAATCATTTAGTTTTCAACCACATGCATTATTAAAAAAGTGATAACATTTTAATCTGTTGCTTCATGAATTCTGTTATTTTTTATGTTGCAAATAAAGGTGAAAGAATTAAAGTTTGAAACTTCCCATAGACTTAATAAGGATAACTTATCAAATAATTACAAACTGCAATCACAAAGGAAGTCTTATTATGCTGTGAGCAAAGAGTAAAATGTCTGAATTATTTTAATGGGGAGGAAACATTTTTGGTTTAACCTTCAATAATTACAGAGAAACAAGTAATAATAACACCACCAATAGCAATAGTAACCATAACTGAATACTTAATTCTGTGGCAGGCACACCTGAGTGCTTTATGTACCTCATTTCATCCTCACAACAATCAATAATTTATATACTATTATTAGCCACATTTACCAATGAAGGAAAGAAACAACTAATGTTCAGAGAAGCAAAGTGACTTACCCTAGGTCACATAGCTAGCACATTGTGGAGCGAGAATGAGAACAAATATTCTTTGCTTAACTTCTATAATATGCTATTTACAGTCTATCTACTTTTCCAGGTGTGCCTTATTTAAAACATAACTCAAATGTTTAAGAAAAGAAGATAAATATAAAATGAGGCAATTTAATAGCACCTTAGTAAAAAAATATTTTTAGAAAATCCCAAATGGCCTGGGTATTTGTGTTTGCATGGACAACACCTCAATAAACAGTGATACATTCTGACACTAGATTACTTCATACCATCTTAAACCGAAACCTAAAAGGGTCTTTGGTAGTTATTGGTCTCACCTTCCATCAGATATTTTCAACAGCTTTCTTAAATGCCTAAATGCTGGCTGCTAATGGCATGAAATTCATTACCCAACAAGGAAGAACATTCTATGTTTGGACATCTTTAGATGTATTAGATGATAGTATTATTTGGAGCCAAATTGTCCTTCTTTCAAATTGTACCTATTGATTTCACCAACTGGCATGAGCAAATGCTTGATCTCTCTATATGATCACTCTTCTGATAAGATGCTCCCATCTGAAAGTCATCTCTTCTCCAGTTTATATTTATGCTGTTTCAACATTTCCTAGCTGAAAGCAAAGCCTTCCCCATCCAGTTTACTCTCCTTTGGAGGCATCCTAATTTGACATCGATTCTTTTCATTTTAAATAAAATATTCCTCACATGTTTGACTCAATACATTGGTTGGGTTATTTATTCTGTGATCTGGTAGTGCAAAGTCCATATCCCCTTTTAAACAGTCACATCAAACTGTTGACTTACAAAAAATACAATTCTCTTTTATGTAAAACACTTCTAAGCCAGCTTTCCTATACCTTATGATATCTTTAAAATTAAGGATTAAACAAGTATTTTTATAAGTTTCCTCTTGCTGATTTCAGCCCAGCATTCCGATTTGGGTCATATTGAAGAATTTTGACTTCTTCATTTGTTTACCAGGTTGAATCCTCTAAACTTCTTTCAACTCATTCCATAGAATTACTAGACTAGTGTTACCTTTGAATTCTCACCTCGTACTAAATCCAACACTGAAAAATGCTTCCTAAATCTGGCATTAGCCTTCTAGGAGAAAAATATGGATATACGTGTCTTTTGTAAGGAAAATATGTTTAATATTTCACTTAACTACCTGTTTAATCTATTTTTTTTTCTTTTTTCTTTTTAGCAATTCTAAGATTCCTAAAACCATATTCTCTATAGAAATGTACTTTTAATTCACCATGACATCTTAGTTTGGGGCATACCAGTTTAATCATTAAGAAAATATAAAAAGTTCAAACTTCTCAGATTCACTATTAGCAAGAAAATTAGTGTAAAATCAAAGCATAATAGAATTACTTAAAAGAGGCCAATAAATTCATATTTGTGCCTTACCTGATCATGATAAATTTTCAGTACTTTTCTTTCACTTTTCAGTTTCTAACTTTCAATCTCCCATTCAATCTTATGGAAAGGACATACACCCTCATACCTGCACACCATGCTATGGACCCATGGAATCACAATGTTTCAGACACTGCATTACATATTGGAGAGCAGACCAGAAAGCAAACACTCTCTGCCTCCAACAAGCACATAATATACTGGGAGACAAGGACAATTTACCAAATATGAAGTGAGGGAGAGAAGAGCATCTTCAAAGGCTTTAAAGGATTTTAGAGAGTGTTTATGTTTGGGCACTAATGTGGTTAGAGACTAAAGTACATATGAAGAGCAGTAGCAGAAAAAACAGGAAAGAGAGAAAGGCTGGGTAAAAGGCCTTAAAGGCCAACCTATGAAACATTAACTTGATCCTTTAAGAAGGGGGTAAGGAAAAGGGAATCAAAATTTTTAAATCAGAGGATATAATGATCAGACCTATTTTGGAAAGATTCTCAGGAGGTCATGTGACGAAAGACAGAAAGAAAAATATGGTGGCATAGAATCCTGGGAATAGGCTACGGTGATAGTACAAGTGGTGGATGATAAAGGCTGGAATTAGGGATATGGCAGTGGGAATTAAAAAGCATGTTTAGGCTGAGAGAGACGGCTATCAGATTTCTAGGGTAGGTGACTGAGTTGATATAGTAAAAAGAGTAGATATAAAGGTGGAAATCGTGGAAATAATAAGTGTTTTTCATTTGTGGATGTGTAGAATTAGAGATCCCTATGACACACCAAGGTAGAAATATCCATTTAAGAGTTGAAAGTAGGTTCTGGAACTCAAGAAAGAAATCATATGAAAATTAGGACAACTGATACATTTGAGAACAGATGGAGAATCCAAAATGAATTTGCTACTGATAGTAGAACAAAATGTGAGGGCAAATTAGGTTCTTTGTGAAGCCAACTCTTAGCAGGAGATTAAGATGCAGGAAGTTTGTTGGTGAGGTGTGGCTCTCAAGACCAACACCTGTGAATAGGAGGGGAAGGAACCAGCACTAAGTAGAGGGAGAGACTGATACATGATGCAGTCCTAATAAAGGCTTGTCTCACTTCCCACAGGAAGTGTCTGACCTGAGATGGGCTTTAAAAGAGGTCCCAAAGTGAGGGTCGGGGCAGGATGAGGAGCTTTATACCTCTGAGTTCATCAGTCAGTAGATGGAGGCTTCTCCTAAAAGTGTGACCTTGGCAAGGCAGTTTTCTTCAGTTGAGGCAATCTGTAAAGGTTGCTGATAGCTGAGGTTCATTGTCAACAGCATTTTAAGCAGCAGGAAAAAATAAGTTATTCATGTCTTAAGAGATCTGGTAATGCATTGGTATTCACTACATGTACCAAAGTGATCAAGATGAAATTTAACATGGGTTAATATCAAGTACCATACGTGATCACTCAAATATAACTGTTCAAACACAAGAGATATGGCGTAATGCTTGTGAAAAAAGACTATGACACTTTAATGGACTGTAAGATCAAAATGAGTATTGGTGTGACTCTACTTTACAAAAGAAAAAAAAGCTAAAGTAATCTTAGGATCTATCAGTGAATTTATAGCATGCAGAACTCAGGAAGTGAGCATCCTGCTCAAGTTTGTTACTGACCAAATCTCACCTGGAGTATCAGTTTCAGTTTGGGGAACCACTTCAACTGGACCACTGACAAACTTGCATATGTCAGGATCAAGATGACAAGGACAGGATAGTGTGGAGAATTTAAAGTCTGACATGGAAAAACTGACTGGAAATTAACACAGAAAACTTTGTAAAGAAAGGTTTGGAGGACTACTATATGGAAATAGAATTACATGTGTTATCTCAGAGGTAGAAACTATTAGAATTATAGAGGAAAATGTTATAAATACTGTTCTAGACATTGGCCTAGGCAAAGAATTTATGAAGAACAACCCAAAGGAAATCACAGCATCAACAAAAATAAATAAATGGGACCTTATCAAGTTAAAAGGCTTCTGTACAGCCAAAGAAACTGTCAAGAGAGCAAACAGACAACACACAGCATGGGAGAAAAGTTTCACAAGCTGAACATCCAATAAAGGGATGATAACAAGAATTTATTTAGAACTCAGGAAAATCATCAAGGAAAAATCAAACAACTCTATGAAAAAGTTGGCAAAGGACATGAACATCAGCTTTCCAAAAGAAGACAGTACAATGGCCAACAAACATATGAAAAAATGCTCAACATCACTAATCATCAGGGAAATGCAAATCAAAACCACAATGAGATATCAGTTATCTCTAGTGTGAATGGCCTTCATTAAAAAGTCCCAAAACTATAAATGTTGGCATGGATCCAGAGATAGGGGACACTCCTACACTGTTGGTGGGACTGAAAACTAGTTCAACCTCTGTGTAAAGCAATATGGAGATACATTAAAGCGATACAAGTAGATCTACCATTTGACCCAGCAATCCCATTACTGGGCATCTAGTCAAAAGAACAAAAGGCACTTTATAAAAAAGACACCTGCATCAAATGTTTATAGCAGCACAATTCACAATTGCAAAGCTGTGGAAACAACCCAAGTTCCCATCAATTCATGAGTGGATTAATAGTATCTGGTATATGTATACCATGGAGTACTATTCAGCTTTAAGAAACAATGGTGATATAGCACCTCTTGTATTTTCCTGGATAGAGCTGGAACCCATTCTACTAAGTGAAGAATCCCAAAAATGGAAAAACAAGCACCACATGTACTTACCAGCAAATTGGTATTAACGGATCAACACCTAAGTGGACATATAGGAATAACATTTACCTGGTGTCAGGCAGGTTGGAGGGGAGAAAAGGGGATGGGTATATACAAACATAATGATTAAGATGTGCAATGTTTGTGGGATGGTCACATTTAAAGCTCTGACTCAAGGGGGGAGGGAGGCACGGGCAATATACATAACTTTAACATTAGTTCTCCCATAATATGCTGAAATAAAAAAATAGTATAAAAAATTTAAAAATAAAACATAAAAATAGTTTAAAAAAAAAAAAAAAAAAACATTTCCAGGAGATCATATTGATTGTGCTTTAAGATCTTAATTTCCTTAGTGAATTTTTGTTCCATGTCCTGAATTTTATTTGTGGTTTCTTTGTGTTGGTTATCCATTTTTTCTTGCATATCATTCAGCTTTCTTACAATCTATATTTGGAATTCTTCTGTCATTTTAGTGTTTTGAATTTGGTCAGTATCCATTTCTTGAGAGCTGGTTTATCTCTTTGGGGGAGTGTATTTGGTTTGATACTTCAGAGTTGCAGAATTCTTTTGCTGAGCCCTCCACATTTGGATCAGCTGATGTTTTTTCATATGGTGCACAGGGGTCCTCTCTTCTATCAGGGAAATAAAGAAATAGTGGAAAGCTTCAAAAATAGGGTGGACCAAAAAGAAGAAAGAATCTCAGAGATTGAAGATAATGGCTTCAAATCAAATAAGTTAATCACAGAGATAGAGCAGAAAAATAAGAGACATGAGCAAAGCTTACAAGAATTGTGAGATTATATGAAGAAAAATAACATGCAGCTCCTCTGGATTCTGGAGAAGGAAAGAAAAAAAAACACAAGGGTTGGATAAGCTATTTGAAGAAATAATTGAGGAATATTTCCTGGGTCTGGCCAAAAACTTAGAATTAGAAATAGAAGAGGACCAAAAGTCCCTGGGAGATAGAAAGCAAACAGGAAAAACCTATGACACATAGTCATCAGAATGACCAAAATAACAACAAAACAGACACTCCAACAAGCTGTAAGGTGGAAGAATCAAGTTATATACAAAGGAAACCTGATGTGAATAATGTTAGATTTCTCAACTGACATGTTACAAGCAAGGAGAGACTGGGGCCCCATTTTCACTCTTTTGAAACAAAATAATGCCCAGCCTAGAATCTTGTACCCTGCAAAACAAAGCTTTATATATGAAGGAGAAATTAAGACATTCCAGATAAGCAAAGTCTGAGGGAATTCAGCAAGACAAGATTAGCCCTACAAGAAGTACTCAAAACAGTGTTACACACGTAAGGGCCGAATAAATAATCACGAACATAAAACACCCAAAACCTAAATATTAAAGGCCAGATATCACAATGGATCAAGAAAGAAAACAAAACAATAATGTCCAACCGAACAGGAAGAACAGTAATCTTCCTCACCTATCAGTTCTCTCAATAAATGTGAATGGCTTAAACTCCGTACTCAAGAGACATAGGCTGGGTGAATGGATTAAAACAATAATACAAGCGAAGTATCTGCTGTATTCAGGAAACACACCTAACCTTCAAGGATGCATATAGACTAAAAGTAAAGGGATGGAGATCAGTATTTCAAGCAAGTGGAAGCCTAAAGAAGCCTAGCATGGCAGTTCTGATATCAGATGATTTAGTTTTTAAACCAACAAAAGTAGTGAAAGACACACATGGTCATTATATAATGGCGAAGGGTACAGTTCAACAAGAAGATATAACAATTTTAAATATATATACACCCAAATTAGGTGCAACCAGATTCATAAAGCTAACCTTACTGGATCTAAACAAATTGATTAACAGAAAATCCATAATAACCAGAGATTTCAACACACCACTGATTGCACAGGACAGATCCTCCAAACAGAAAATTAATAAAGAAATAATGGACTTAAATAAAACTCTAGAACACTTGACTCTGAATGACATTTACAGGACATTCTATGCAAAATCCACTGAATATACACTCTTCTCATCAGCTCATGGGACACTCTCTAAGATTGACCATATCCTAGGACACAAAGTAAGTCTCAAAAAATTTCAAAAAAAAAATAGAAATCATACCATGTATCTTCTCAGATTACAGTGGAATAAAAATAGAAATCAAGCCTAACAGAAAACTACATTCTGCACAAAAATGTGGAAATTAAACAACCTTCTACTAAATGATTACTTCATAAATGAAAGCAAGATGGAAATAAAAAAATTATTTGAACAAAATGACAATAGAGAGAAAAGTAAAATCATCTGGGACACAGCTAAAGCAGTACTGAGAGGAAAGTTTATTTCCATAAATGCCTATAACCAAATGTCAAAAAGATCACAAATAGACAATCTAATGAATATATTCATAGAGCTGGAAGGAGAAGAACAGACCAACTCCAAACCTAGAAGAAGAAGTGATATTAACAATATCAAAACAGAACTAAATGAAATTGACAACAGGGAAGCTATCCAGAACATTAGTAAACAAAAAGTTGATTCTTCAAAAAAATAAACAAAATTGCCTTTGGCTAGGCTAATGAAAAGCAGAAAGAGAAATCTCTAATAAGCTCCATGGGGGAAAAAAAAGGAGATATCACAACTGATCCCAAGGAGATACAAAATATAATTTACCAATACTACGAAAACCTTTATGCACACAAACTGGAAAATGTGGAGGAAATGGACAAATTTCTAGAAACACACAGTCTCCCTAGGCTCAACCAGGAAGAAATAGAATTCTTGAACAGACCAATATCAAGAGCTGAAATAGAAACAGCAATTAAAAATCTCCCTAAAAAGAAAAGTACCGGTCCAGATGGCTTCACACCCAAATTTTCCCACAATTATAAAGAAGAACTGGTGCCTATCTTCAGAAATTATTCCACAAACTCAAGAAGAATGGAAACCTCCCCAACACCTTTTATGATGCGAACATAACCCTGATACCAAAACCAGGAAAGGATGCATCAAGAAAAGAAAGCTACAGGCTAATATCTCCTATAAATATGAATGAAAAAATTTCAACAAAATCCTAGCTAATGGAATCCAGATTCTTATCAAGAAAATAATCCATCAGGACCAAGTGGGCTTCATCTCAGGGATGCAGGGATGATTCAACATACGTAAAACTATAAATGTAATTCACCATATAAACAAAAGCAAAAACAAAGACCATATGATTCTTTCAATAGATGAATAAAAGCTTTTGACAAAATTCAACACCCTTTCATGATAAGAACACTTAATAAAATAGGCATAGAAGGGACATACCTAAAAATGATACAAGTCATATATGACAGACGCATAGCCAACATCATACTGAACGGGGAAAAATTGAAAGCATTCCCACTTAGAACTGGAACCAGGCAAAGCTGCCCAATATCTCCACTTCTATTAAACATGGTGCTGGAAGTACTGGATATAGCAAGCAGACAAGAAAGTGGAATTAAATGTATCCAAATTTGGGCAGAAGTAATCAAACTGTCACTGTTTGCTGATGATATGATATTATATTTAGAAAATCCCAAGAATTCGACCAAGAGACTCCTGGAATTGATAAATGAAATTAGTAAAGTCTCAGGATACAACATCAATACACAGAAATCAGAGGCATTTATATACACCAACAACAACCAAATTGAGAACCAAATCAAAGTCTCAATATCCTTCACAATAGCAACAAAGAAAATAAAGTACCTAGGAATATACTTCACCAAGGAGGTAAAATACCTCTACAGGGAGAACTATGAAACACGGAGGAAGGAAATAGCAGAGAATATAAACAGATGGAAATCCATACCATGCTCATGGGACAACAGACTCAAAATCGTAAAAATGTCTATACTACCCAAAGTGATCTACAGATTCAATGCAATAACTATTAACATCCCAACATAATTCTGCACAGATATGGAAAAAATAATTTTACACTTCGCTTGTGACCAGAGAAGACCCCACATAGCAAAAGCAATTCTAGGCAATAAAAAAATGGTAGGTATTAATATGTCAGATATCAAACTATACTACAAAACTGTAGTATTTAAATCAATTTTTTATTGGCACAAAAATAGGAATATTGGCCAGTGGAGTAGATCTGAGAACCCCGATATAAAACCATCCTCATATAGCCATTTAATCTTTGACAAATCAGACAAAAATATACACTAGGGAAAAGAATCCCTTTTCAATAAATGGTGCTGGGAAAACTGGATAGCCACTTGTAGAAGGCTGAAGCAGGATCCACACCTTTCACCTCTCACAAAAATCAACTCCTGCTGGATAACAGATTTAAACCTAAGGTATGAAACTGTCAGAATTCTAGAGGAAAATGTTGGAAACACTCTCCTAGACGTCAGTCTAGGCAAATAATGTATGAAGAAGACCCCAAAAGCAATCACAGCAACAACAAAAATAAATAAATGGGACATGATCAAACTAAAAAGCTTTTGCACAGCCAAAGAAACAGTCATGAAAGTAAACAGACAACCTACAGAATGGGAGAAATTTTTGCATCCTACACATCTGATAAGGGGCCAATAACTAGAATCTTCTTAGAACTCATGAAAATCAGGAAGAAAAAAACAAACAACGCTATCAAAAAGTGGGCAAAGGACATGAACAGAAACTTTTCTAAAGAAGACAGAATAGGAGGGGGGCATAGGCAATATATGTAACCTTAACACTTGTACCCCCATAATATGCTAAAATAAAAATAAATAAATACATAAATAAAATAAAAAAGAAGACAGAATAATGGCTAAGAAACAGGAAAACATGTTCAACATCTCTAATCATCAGGGAAATGCAAATCAAAACTGCAATGAGATATCACTTATCTCCAGTGAGAATGGCCTTTATCAAAAAGTCCCAAAACAATAGATGTTGGTGTGGATGCGGAGAGATAGGAACGCTCCTACACTGCTGGTGGGACTGAAAACTAGTCCAATCTCTATAAAAAGCAATATGGAGATACCTTAAAGTGATACAAGTAGATCTACCATTTGATCCAGCAATCCTATTACCGGGCATCTACCCAAAAGATCAAATGTCACTCTATAAAAAAGACTCCTGCACTCGAATGTTTATAGGCACACAATTCACGATTGCAAAGCTGTGGAAACAACCCAAGTGCCCATCAATTCATGATTGTATTAATAAAATGTGGTATATGTATACCATGGAGTACTATTCAGCTCTAAGAAACAACGGTTATACATCTTGTATTTTCCTGGATAGAGCTGGAACCCATTCTACTAAGTGAAGTGTCCCAGAAATGGAAAAACAAGCACCACATATACTCACCAACAAACTGGTATTAATTGAGCAGCACCTAAGTGGACACATAGGAACTACATTAATTGTGTTTTGGGCGGGTGGGATGGGGAAGGAGGGGGCGGCTATATACATACATAATGAGTGAGATGTGCCCCGTCTGGGGGATGATAGCACTTGAAGCTCAGACTTGTGGGGGAAGGGGGTCAAAGGCATAATTTAAAACCTTAAAATTTGTATTCCCATAATATGCTGAATTGAAAAAAAAAAACAGATTTTGCCCCATTATAAGGAGGAACTTTCTAAAATGTAAGTAACCACAATAGTGGAACTGGCAGCTCCAGGAAGTAGAGAGAAGTTCCTGTCACTGAAACTCCTGGAAGGGTCTGGGTAGCCAATATTGCAAAAGAAGTAAGGAGAGAAGGTGGCAAGGAGAAAAGCAGTATTTGATTAGAGGTTGTACTAGATGTTTCCTCTATTTAGATCTACTGCAGGCCTCTGATTTGCTGATCCATCTCATCTGCTGAGAGATTTTTTTTAACATAATAATTTAGATATTTGTAGTCAGAACTTGGTAAATTAAAAATACTTCTGTACTTCCTTCCCTCTGTTTACACTTCTTCCCCAAGTCTGCATTCTCAGTGACAGGAAAATTTCTTGTTCACATCAAATGAGTTACTTAGTAGGAGGAAATTAAATGTGTTTAATGAAATATATTTAAATGTCCATCTGAATAAAAGTTGCATATCTTCATAAATAGCACGTCACAACACTATATGCATTAGAACTGATTTGTTGAACAAGAAAAAAAGGAAATGGACTAATAAAACCCAGAAGCACTAGCGATGAGGGAGGCTGGTTATTCTGAAGCTCCCTGGCCTCATGAACTATGTGCATATAAAGACTGTGAGATGCTGAACATTGGAACAAAATAGCCTCTCACTTTGGAACTCAATCCTCCAATCCTTCTATCCAATTCAACAACCACTAGCTACATGTGGCTATTTAAAATTAATTAAAAATAAAATAAAATTTAAAAATGTAGTCTCTCAATCACACTAGCTGCATTTCAAGTATTCAGTAGTCATATGCAGCTAGTGGCTATCATATTGCAAAACACAGACATAGAATACTTATTTGCATCATTGCAGAAATTTATGTTGGATACCACCACCCCAACCCTTCCCCCTGGGGATAATATAATTACACAAATATTGCAAATGATGGTTTTCCTCTTCTTTTGTTTTCCTTCTTTTTTTGGAAAAGGGGCATTTGGGGAAGAAAGTTACCATGGATAAGAAACAAATTAAATATATTTACAGTAACAACCCTACAGACTAACTTCTCTGATAAAGTGGTCCCATCCTTCAGGTGTCATCTAAGGATCACTCCCAACTATTCACACTGACCCAAGAAACTAACATATTCAGTGTGTAGCAGATTGCTCAATCCAAGAGAAAACTGTCAATATGAGCCACTTATGGATAAATTGACTGTAAATCAACCCAGAAAACTGTGTAAAAAAGATTTGGAAGACTGCTATCTGGAAATAGAATTATGTGTGTTATCTCAGAGGTAGAAACCATTAGTTATTTGCAGATTTATTTTAAATAAATAGTATCAGAAAGGTCTTGGAAATATTCTTTACTAGCAGCAGATTTTTTTCCTTCCCCAGCTGCTAACTCTTGCTGTGAATTTCTAGAGGAAAAATAGCTCTAGCAAGAAGGAGATGAAACAAAGCATAACATTGTATATTTTCCTTATATTGTATCTAGGTGCTTAAGGCATTTTTGGTGTTTTGCTAAAATATAAATGCACATAAAAACATATATTACAACTTATGGCTCTTTTTGAGAAAAGCACAGTTTAAGAACAAAAACCACATGGATCAAGGGGAAAGAATAACTGAGGAGAGATTTATATACAGTCATGCATAATGTCAAAATTTCCAAATTGTAGACCCAGGACAAAACAGACTGATTTGGCAGTGATTGATAGTGGCTGCAAACAAAATCAACTCCATTTTGTCTCTAAGGTAATATGCTAACACTTAAGTGTTCAGGCCTGCAGGTAGTTGGGAGATTGGGACAAAAGAGCCTTCCTTAGAACTGAAAGTTAATTCAAAGGATCCAAACCCAATATAGAAAGGGAAAGGTCTAAAATGTTTGAACATGACAACACAAGGTTTCCAGTAAGCCAGGTGAGTGTAGCAAGCTCAAAGTGTGGTAAGACAATAGGTAGAGACAGAGATGAGTGAGACATAAAGGAGCCAGGGGCTTTATCCTATATCTGATGAGTTATGACATGTTCTGTCATAATGCTGGCACTAGCCAGTTCTATGGTTTGCATTCAGGTAGAGAGTGGGGACAAAGTGGAGCATTTATGAAACCCTCTATGCTCAGACATCCCACAGTGCAGAGCCAGTATTATCTAGAGACCTGCCTACACACAGCAGTATACTAGAGAGAAAGCCAGTGTGGGGAAGGTGAGATCCATTCCTCAGGAAAGGGATTGCCCAAAAAGAGATTAGTCCTAAGTATGACCAAGCTATGAAAATGGGGTTCTTGATTTGGGGCTTTCCTCAGCCAAATCTGCTTAGCAGCAAAGGCAAATATAGGGAGATGACAGGGAGAGCTGATGGGACCCCTAACCCTATTTTTTGGAAACCACTCTTATGCAAGACCACATAGATGAACAATATGAGGAAGTGGAAGCCAATGAGATGTATAATCTCCTATGTTGTCAGGATTTATTGGAATTTCTGGTGGCTCTAATGGTACAGGGGAGGCTAGAGAAAATATGTGTGCGTGTGTATGTGCATGTGTGTGTGTTGTTGATGGTGGTGAGAAAACAGATGAATACAAAGGAAACAAGGCTAGGTTGACACTCTACAACTGCAATGAAAGTGTCCTTATACTATAAAACATCCTCTTTGTTTTGCTCATTCTGCAGTGCATACCTCAAGTTATGGGCCTTGCCTTCTATCTCCTTTTCCCTAATACTCAGAAAATTCTGATTAATAGAAAATTTAATCAATATTCCTATTAGACATTTCCTGGACATAACATAGTGAAGACTTGGCAAAAGGATCCAGACTAGGGTTCCAATGACCCTTCCTGAGCCCTAATTTTATTATGTGTTAATTAAGACAACAAATAAAGCTAATCCTAGGTTAAATGGTTTCTAAGAAGACATTTGAAAAAGAAGATACAAAAATTGTAATACACTGAAATTTCAATTGTCATAATGTCTTCAGACATTCCCAGGGGAGTTTCATTCTCAAAATCAAACTGAAAACATCCAGAAAATAGCAGAGTGCCATGTTGAATTTGACAAACACCCTTTTTCCAAGTTTCATGCCACCCTCACTTGACTATAACTGTTTTTATGCTTGGAATAAAGAGCATTAAAAATGAAGAGGCTCAGTCAGAGCTCATTAAGCTCACAGCTGAGTTTATGAAAACATAAATGGAACTACAGTGGCTTCAGAGGCGCTTCCCTGCCGAGAACTTTAGCCTCTTCATGCTATCCACCCATGAAACTCACAGAAAACTAGTCAACTGATGGAGGCTATTGAAATTTCACACTGCTCAGTCTGGCCCATAGAATCTCCATCCCATCTACACATGAGAATCATATGCAAGCTTTCTTTAAAAATAATGCCCTTTCACCCACACCCCAAGCAATTAGAGCAGAACCTCCTACGGTGAGGTCCAGACATCAGTACTAAAAAAAAGAGAGGAAAGAAAGAAAAATATAAGGTCCCCAATAACTTCATATGCATCCAGGGTTCAGAACCATGGACAAAGACTCTCTACTTAGTTGAATTGTTTCTATTTTTCATTTGCCCTGATGATAGATTACTTTCCTGATCTTAAATGAATTTTCTTACTCTAAAATAATAATAATGTATATCCGATTTTACTTTTCTCAGGACTATTGTGATTATATGACACTATCTTATGTGGAGGAAAGGAAGAATATTAATAGTACGTGAGCATTTACAGCTCACATAGATAATTAAAAACACTATTTCAGCCAGAGCAATTAGGCAAGAAGAAGAGATAAAGGGGATCAAAATTGGAAAGAAAGTCAAATTAGCCTTGTTTGTAGACAACATGATCTTATAATTAGAAAAGCCTAAAGACTCCATCAAAAACGTGGAACTGATAAATGCATTTAGTAAAGTTGCAAGGTACAAAATCAACATACAAAATTCAGTAACATTTCTACACACTAACAGTGATCAATCTGAAAAAGAAATCAGTAAAGTAATCCCATTTACAATAGTTACAAAAAAAATTAAAATACCTAAGAATAAATTTAAGTAAAGAAGTAAAAGATCTCTAAAAGAAAATCTATAGAACACTGATGAAAGAAATTGAAGAGAACACAAAAATAAAAGATATCCTATGCTAATAGATTAGAAGAATTAATATTGTTAAATTATCTATGCTGCACAAAGAATCCTACAGATTTAAAGCAATTCCTATCAAAATACCAATGACAATCTTCACAAAAATATAAAAAATCCTAAAATTCATATGGAACCACAAAAGACCCTGAATAACTAAAGCAATCTAAAGCAAAAAGAACAAAGCTGGAGGCATCACACTACCTGATTTCAAATTCTAATAGAAAGCTATAGTAATCAAAACTACATAGTACTGGCATAAAAAAAGATACATACAACAATAGAACAAAACACAGAACATAGAATTAAATCCAGACACTTATAGCCAACTCATTTTTGATACAGGCACCAAGAATATATATTGGGGAATGACAGTCTTTTTAATAAATAGTGCTGGTAAAACTGGATATCTATATGCAGGAGAATGAACTGGACCCCCACCTTTCACCATACACAACGATTAACTCAAATGGATTAAATAATTAAATGTAAGACTTGAAACTATGAAACTACCAGAAGAAAACATTGGAAAATATCACAAGATATTGGTCTGGGCAAAGGTTTGTGTGTGTGTGTGTGTGTGTGTAAGGCCTCAAAAACACAGGTAATAAAAGCAAAAATAGAAAAATGGTATTACATAAAGCTAAAAGGCTTCTGCATATCAAAGAAAACATTTACCAAAGTAAAGAGACACCTCACAAAATGAGAGGCAATATTTGCAAACCATTCACCCAACAGGAGATTAATAATGAGAA
Organism: Mirza zaza; assembly: GCA_008750895.1. Taxonomy (NCBI): domain Eukaryota; kingdom Metazoa; phylum Chordata; class Mammalia; order Primates; family Cheirogaleidae; genus Mirza; species Mirza zaza. The sequence continues at coordinate 22,936 of VSMD01105305.1, forward strand.
TATGTAAGGAATTCAATTCAATACCAAAAAAATCAACGTTTAAATTGGGCAAAAAGACTTGAATAGACATTTCTCAAAAGAATATATGAAATTGGCCAAGTATATGAAAAAATGCTCAACATCAATAATCATCAGGAAAGTGCAAATAAAACTGATATGAGGAAAATTGAAGCAAGACAGCAGATGAGAAAAACTGCAAAGCCAGAGTGTATCTACAAAAAAGAGAGATTTTAGAAGCAAGTGGAAGAAATAAGCAAGCAGACAAGCATACGCTGGATGAGGGTTGGAAGGAGGGGTACCTGAGATTATAGGAGACTCCATGTGAGGAGGCTGCAGAGGAGAACTAGAAGAAGACAGCCCCTGAGAAGCTTGGAAACCAGTGACAAAGGTAGGTGGAGCGGTTAACTTTCCCCTCCATTGCATCTTGGATGGCTGGGGAGCTCCTTGGCAGTTGGAGAGACCTGCTGACACCAGCCCATAGACAACCGCCACCAATAAGCAGTGAGCCTCTTGCGGATGTGGCACCAGGCTACCAGCTCCCTTGGGGCACCTCCCCATGCACAGACCCAAGCTGATTGGCAGGCAACATATTACTTCATTCTCCTCGCCCCCTTCCATATCCATGGCTGCTGAGAAAGACAATTTAGCCACTACCTAAAGGCTTCTCAGGGAACAGGACCTTTCCTTTTGGGGCCCTACAACAGAATGAGGGGCACTCAGACTGTGAAATCCCTACCCGTCATCCTTCCCAGGTGCTGCTGGCCTTGTGACTCCAGGAGAACAGGGCAGATCCTGAGGCCGAGAGACATCGACACAGGTTGGGCACCCCGTGGGTGACTTATGACTGGTACTCCTCTCCCTGGCAGAGACAGAGATTGAATTCCAGGGCAGAGGGGTCAGACTTGCAGACCAGGTCTCATGCACTCAGGCCTCACATTGCCCTGGGGCACATAAGAGATATTTGTGAAGCCTACTAAAGCAAGTATACATTCAGGGGTTGATCAGCATACCTGAGGGGCAACCCTCCTCCCACAGGAGGGCAGTGTGCCCAGCCCAGACTGCTATCCTGGGCAGGGAACTTCCTGGTCCACATCACAGCAAAGGGAGATCTGTGGGTGTGAAGTCCTGCCTGCTGGCAGAGGCCCAGGAGAAGCCTCAGAGTTGGGGAGGGTGGAAAGGAGTGAGGTCTCCTCCAGACTGCAGGTCTCAGACAGCCCCACTCCTACACGCAGACTTTCTGGCTGAGTGGGACCATTCCAGACCCTCATGGATAGCTTTGCCCAGAAACAGAGAACAGACTATTGTGCTCTGCTAACAGCATTTGTGGTGCTTGAGGGCAGGCTTACCCAACCAAGCTCTGCCCAGACTCACACCCAGACATGCCCCAATGAGGTAGAGAATAAGAACATACCTGGAAGTCCAGGGCACCACCCACCACGGGAGGCACAAGAGTGCCTCTGCAGAGGAACAAAAGCTGGTTACAGGACCCAAAAACAACACTGTAGTCTGCTCCGCCCAGCAAGTGCCACCAACTTACAGGGAGGGCATTCTGCATGCTCTTTTACTGTATCTACTGATTCATCACAGAAGATATGGTCCAATCTCACCCACAAATAGAATCTACTGGCTCAGAGACTAAAAATGGCATGTCATTATCCAAACAAAAATCTAAAGGCAAGAAGCAACAACTGATCCGGAAGGGAATAAATCAGCAAAACAACTCTGGAAGTATGAAAAATCAAACAGAAACACATCCCCAAAGAGGAACACCGCTCTCTATAAATAAACATCAACCAAAATCAGAAAACTAAAATGACAGAAGAAAAATTTCGAACATGGATTTTAAGAAAACTCAAAGACATTCAAGAAAAAATGGATAACAAATACACAAAAAAAAACCTCAAAAATAACCCCAGGACCTGGAAGAAAAATTCACTAAAGTAATGGAAATATTAAAAAAAAATCAAACCCAATTCTTGATAATGAAGAATTTATTAAAAGAACTACAAAGCACATTGGAACGCTTCAAGAACAGGATAGATTAAACAGAAGAAAGAATATCAGACATTGAAGATAACATCTTCCAATTAAATAAGACAGTCACGGAGGTAGATCAGAGAAATGAGAGAAAAGAGTAAAGCCTACAAGAAATGTGGGATTATGGCAAGAAACCTAACGTGAGGGTTATGGGGATTTTGGAAAGGGAAGAAGAAAACACACAAGGGTTGGATAAGCTATTTGAAGATATAATAGAGGAAAATTAGCCCAGGCCTTGCTAAAAATCTAGATATCCAAGTACATGAAAATCAAAGGACTCCTGGGAGAGTAAATGGAAACAAGAAGATACAACATGCAGTCATCAGACTGACTAAATATCAACTGAAGAGGCCCTTCTATGATTTGTAAGATGGAAGAATCAAATAACATAGAAAGGAAAGCCAATCCAAATAACGCCAGACTTTTCTACTGAAACTTTACAAGCAAGGAGAGACTAGGTCTCCATTCTAACTCTTCTGAAACAAAATAATGCCCAGCCTAGAATCTTATACCCTGAAAAACTAAGTTTTGTATATGAAGGAGAAATAAAGACATTCTCAGATAAGAAAAGACTGAAGGAATTCAGCAAGACAAGACCAGCCCTCAAAGTAGTACTCAAAACAGTGTTACCCACGGATCAGTATAATAATCACTCATGAATGTAAAACCACACAAAAACTAAAGAACAAAGGCCAGATAACACAATGGCTCAAGAGAGAAAGACAAAGCAACAAAGTTTAACCCAACAGAATAAACATAAATGTGCCCCACCTATTACTTCTCTCAATAAATGTGAATGTTTTGAACTCCCCACTCAAAACACATAGGCTGGCCAAATGGATTGTAAAATACAACCTAAGAATCTTCTGTCTTCAGAAAACATATCTAAACAACAAGAATGCATTTGGATTAAAGGTAAAGAGGTGGAGAAAAATATTTAAAGCAAGTGGAAGCCAAAAGGAGCCTGGCGTGGCAGTTTTGATTTCAGGAAACTTACTTTTGAAATCGATAAAAGTAATAAAAGAAAAAATATGTCATTATATAAAGGTGAAGGGTACAGTTCAACAAGAAGACATAACAGTTCTAAATATGTATGCACCCAACTTAGGTGCACCCAGATTCATGAAGCAAATTCTACTTGATCTAAAGAAATTGATAAACAGCACCATCAAAATACCTGGACACTTTCACACCTCACTAATATCACAGGACAGATCCTCCAAATAGTAAATTAACAAAGAAATAATGGACTCAAACAGAACTCTAGAACAAATTGGCCTGACTGACATTTATAGGACATTCTACCCAAAAACCACTACATGTACGTTATTCTCATCAGCTCATGGCACATTCTCTAAGATTGACCATATCCTAGGAAACACTACATGTCTCAAAAAAATTAGAAAAATAGAAATTATACCATGTATCTTCTCATATCACAGTGGAACAAAAGGAGAAGTCAATCCTAACAAAAACTCTCATTTCTACACAAAGTCATGGAAACTAAACAGCCTTCTGCAGAATTATCACTTAATAAATGAGGAAATGAAGATGGAAATCAGAAAGATTCTTTGAACTAAAAGAAAAAGGATACACAAGTTATCTAAATCTGTGGGACACAACTAAAGCAGACCAGACAGGAAAATTTATTTCCATAAATTAGTATATCCAAAAGTCAAAAAGATCACAAAAAGAAAACCTTATTAATTTAATTTCCATAAATGAGTATATCCAAAAGTCGAAAAGATCACAAAAATACAACCTTATGAATTTCCAGCTGAGCTGGAAAAAAGAAGAACAGACCAAACCCCAAACCCAGAAAAAGAAGTGAAATCATTAAGATAAAATCAGAACTAAATGAAATTGATAACAGATCAACTATATGGAAGATTAATAAAATATAAACTAGGTTCTTTGAAAAAATAAACAAAATAGACACATCATTACCTAGACTAATGAAAAGCAGAAAACAAAAATCTCTAATAAGTTCCATCAGGAATAATAAGGGAGAAATTACAACTGATGCCACGGAGATACAAGATATAATTTATGACTACTACAAAAACCTCTGTGCACACAAACTGGAAAATGTGGAGGAAATGGACAATTTCTTAGAAACACACAGCCTCCCTAGGCTCAACCAGGAAGAAATAGAATTCCTGAACAGACCAATATCAAGTACTGAAATTGAAACAGCAATAAAAACATTCCTAAAGAGAAAAGTCCTGGAGCAGAAGGTTTCACACTTGAATTTTACCACACCTACAAATTAGAACTGGTGCCTACCCTACAGAAATTATTCCACAACATTGAGAAGGATGAAAACCTCCCCAATACATTTTATGAGGCCAACATAACCCTGATACCAAAACCAGGGAAGGATGCAACAAAAAATGAAAACTACACACAAATATCCCTTATGAATATAGATGCAAAAATTCTCAACAAAATTCTAGCTAACCAAATTCAGGTGCTTACCAAATAAATAATTGATCACAACCAAGTGGTCTTCATCCCAGAGATGCAGGAATCATTCAACATATGCAAATCTATAAACGTAATTCACCATATAAACAGAAGCAAAAACAAAGACCATATGATTCACTCAATACCTGCAGAAAAAGCATTTGACAGAATTCAATACCCTTTTATGATAAGAATGCATAACAAAATAGGCATAGAAGGGGAATACCTAAAAATGATACAAGCCATATATGACAAACTGACAGGCAACATTATACTAAATAGAGAAACATTGAAAACATTCCCACTTAGAAATCGAAAAAGGCAAGGCTGCCCACTATCTCCACTTCTATTCAACATGGTGCTGGAAATACTTGCTATAGCAATCAAAGAAGAGAGTGGAATTAACGGTGTCCCAATGGGAGCAGAAGAGATCAAACTCTCACTCCTTGCTGAGGTTATGATATTATATCTAAAAAACCAAAAGGATTCAACCAAGAGACTCCTTGAATTGATAAATTCAGTAAAGTCTCAGGATACAAAATCAATACACGCAAAACAGGGGGATTCATATACACCAATAACAGGCAAAGTGAGAACTAAATCAAAGACTGAATTCCCTTCAAAATTACAGAAACAAAAATAAAGTACCTAGGAATAGGTACTTAGTTAAATAAACTAAAAAGGTAAGAGACATCTACAGAGAGAACTATGAAACACTGAAGAAGGAAATAGCACAGGATGTAAACAGGTGGAAGGTCTTGTGGGTCAGCATAATCA
>VSMD01105308.1:0-19850 GCA_008750895.1 Mirza zaza
CTTTTAATGTTACCCTTTAAAGATTACTGCAACAAGCAAAATAAGTGATTTTGATAATTGCCTCATGAAATTAGAAGTGCCCTACCCTTACTAACCTACAAAAATAAAATGTTAGTTATAGGCAAAGATATATAATTTATTGAAGTTTTAAATGAGATTTAAAAGTGCTTGGAAGCTAAAAATTTGGGTGCATTAATAAGTCACTAGTAATTTAGATGACATTTGTGAAAGAGGGAGAAGATGGTGGCTGTATTTTTATCGTGACTTTTACAAGTCAAGCTGGTTATGAAGTCATATTCAGAGAAATTTTTTAATTTCACCAACAGATAAGTTAAATAAAAACATCCAAATGTCTGATTCTAACATCTCCAAGGAAACTTATCACATTAAGAACTTTATCTAAAATATGAAAAAATTTTTGGAAATCAGCTATCTCCTGTCCATTACCTCACTATTGAGTCATGCCTTTAACAAATCCAGACTTTACACTTTTTATCTATCTTTTACTAGCCCCTCTGAAGCCATTAAGCTTCCCCAGCTTAAAACAAAAACCTAGGGTGTCGAGGTTTACTTCTAAACATTATCTTCACTCAAGCTGCAGACTCAAGTTGGGGAAAGGAAGAGAGGAACAAGTAGGCAGGAAAGGGAGGGCATTCTGTTGAGCCCCTCTTGTTAATTCTCTTCCCCCTCTCCTTTATGAGAGCCTTTGTGCAGGAAAAGCTGAGAAATTGATCCAGGGTTCCAAACAAAATGTTCTGCTTCCGAGGACATGTAACACGGAGGTTTCATATTCCATTTTAGGAACTTGGCTGTAGAAGGGCTTCAAATAGGCATTTGCCAGTGTTTTCTAGTTCTGGCCCCAAACAAGAAAAGCATTAAACATTGTTTCATGGTTTTGTAGAGAACTTTAAAACCCAATGTTAGCTGCAAAAGGGAATTTATGTGCACGATGAAATGGGGAAAGAAAATTCTTGTAGCCAGGAAGGTAAATGGAATTTTCTAGCATTATATTACTACTGACTTGAAAAAATGTTTTACTTTACTGAATACAGTAGCCCTTTAAGGTCATAAATCACTTTACACCCACACCCCACTTCTACCACCAATAGCTTTTTATCTTCTATGGGAAAAAAGGCAGATAAACCTGTCAGATTTCAGCAGTGGAAGCTTGGCTCATTACTTTTCCACTAACCAAATGAGGAGAAACAGTAGCACTGTAAAGATACGCTTCATTTTTCCTAAGACTTACCAAGTGCTGTAGTTAACACTTTGCAGTTTCTACTGAGAATCCATTCCCTGTTCTGATGGCAGCACAGGTATTCCTTAGAGTAGCGGCTATCAATCCGCACTGCCCAGGAGCATTTGGGAGTTACATTTAAAAAAAAAAAGACGACACAATACTTGAACCCTCACCTCTCAAAAACTAAACAGATAGAACTTGGGATCCAATGGGTAAAAACAAACAAAAAAAAATATATTTAGAAAAAAGAAAAAAAAACTAAACAGAACTTCTGAGTAAAATTTCCCAGGCGATGCCGACGTGCAGCCAGGGTTTACTTGGAACCTTTTTAATCTTGAAGTCTGGGAGGGACAAATTCCACTTGTAGCCCTAGGACCCATGACTAAATTTAAGACTTTTAGCCCATCTTCTTGTTCTTGGCCAGCGAGACTTAAGGGGACTTTGGCTGGGGGCTTCTGGGAAATTGTATTCATTCTTCTGTGAAAACTTCTGAAACTTTTTCTTGCTGAAGAGAATATAAAGTGTAGCTGTGCCAACAGCCATTATTACCAAGAAGGAACACAGCACACACCAAAGCCAGGACTCAGAATCAAGCAGGAAGAGTCATCATTTGCATCTTTGATGGCATAGCAAACTTTACATCAAATGAATGAAACCAGGACTACCTGTGGCCACATCAGTGTGTTTGGTTACCCTTCACATGCAACATCAAGAGCCCCAATTAGAAAGCAACATAATAGGGATGGTGAAGTAAAGAAAAGGGTGGACTTTAATCTTTATTTACAGGACACTGCAAGATATGAAATTTCACATAGAAATAAGAACCCCCTCAGAGGACAGGCTTCATACAGTATGTACAGTTTGGAACTGTTCAAGTATAGTTTCATCGTAAAAAGTGCTACAATAACCACATTTAAAAAGAGTTCTTAGTAGAGAAATAGTAAGACAAACTTATACCAAACAGTACACGACAACTTTATGCCTCAACTGTACAATCTAAAAGTTAAAGGTCCCAGGATTCTCATCCTGAACTTGGAAGGTATAGCCTTCAGAGGTAGTTTCTGGCACTACATTTTGATCTTCCTCTTCCTGGAAATAAAACAAACAAAAAACAATAATATAATCCCATAAATGTGGCACATTTCTAAGTAATAGGCTGCCTGGAAGTCTGTATTTAGTCTTAAGGTCTTCATCTGCATATTTTACCTGTTACCCTGTACTACATTCTAATATCTGACAAAGGGGAAGGAGGGCTGCTAAAACTTTGCCAAATAATTAGTGTCTGTCTGCCTGGGAGAGGGAGGGTCTGAATAGTTTATGGCATACTACACCAACAAAAAACTAAGTTGAGGCTGGGATAGATGACTCACACCTATAATCCTAGCACCTTGGGAGGCCAAGGCAGGAGGATCACTTGAGGCCAGGAGTTTGAAACCAGCCTTAGCAATACAGGGAAACCTCAACTCTATGAAAAATAGAAAAATTAGCCAGGTGTGGTGGCACGCGCCCATAGTCCCAGCTACTCAGGAGGCTAAACTGGGAAGATCACTTGAGCCCAGGAGTTTGTGGTTACAGTGAGCTATGATGATGCCACTGCACTCTAGCATGGGCAACAGAGTGAGACCCTGTCTCAGGGAAAAAAAAAAGTTTATGGACTTGACCTTACATGTGTATTTTCCAGGTTAATATTACCATCCATTACTCACCTCTACAGAGAAATACTTCTCAATCAAGTTTAATGAAGCCTTGTAAACAGACTCATTTTCATGGTTTTGTAAAGCTTCAATTTTGTCCAAGCCTCCACATTCTTCAATCATTATACTAAGTTTCTCAGTTTCACCTAGTTTCTCAGCAGCCTAAAAAAATAATTTAGGAGGATTAGATACAGGGAAGTAGAAAAATTGGCCGCATATTGGCAAATTATTTACATGCAAGGCCGGGCTCGGTGGCTTACGCCTGTAATCCTAGCACTCTGGGAGGCTGAGGCAGGTGGATTGCTCAAGGTCAGGAGTTTGAAACCAGCCTGAGCAAGAGCGAGACCCTGTCTCTACTATAAATAGAAAGAAATTAATTGGCCAACTAATATATATAGAAAAAATTAGCCGAGCATAGTAGCGCATGCCTGTAGTCCCAGCTACTTGGGAGGCTGAGGCAGGAGGATTGCTTGAGCCCAGGAGTTTGAGGTTGCTGTGAGCTAGGCTGACGCCACGGCACTCACTCTAGCCTGGGCAACAAAGCGAGACTCTGTCTCAAAAAAAAAAAATAAATAATAATTATTTACAAGCAGTAATAGAAATGCCAGCATTCATTTTTAAACTCAACTTCTACATGTAAAAATTTCCAGAATCCAAAATTGATGAGTAGGGCTTACTATTGCTATAACAAAGTGCCATATGCTGGCATGCTTGGATCAATTAGGGAAGGAACCAGAAAAAATTTAATTAGATAACTAAGTCATTCAAATTTAATTTCACCAAGATTTAGTATGAAATTCAGAAATAAAGAGAATTAACAAAATAGGTATGAATAATCTCCACATAAGAACTTGACTTTATGGCCGGGCGCGGTGGCTCAAGCCTGTAATCCTAGCTCTCTGGGAGGCCGAGGTGGGCGGATCCTTTGAGCTCAGGAGTTCGAGACCAGCCTGAGCAAGAGCGAGACCCCATCTCTACTATAAATAGAAAGAAATTAATTGGCCAACTAACATATATAGAAAAAAAAAAAATTAGCCGGGCATGGTGGCGCATGCCTGTAGTCCCAGCTACTCGGGAGGCTGAGGCAGCAGGATCGCTTGAGCCCAGGAGTTTGAGGTTGCTGTGAGCTAGGCTGACGCCACGGCACTCACTCTAGCCTGGGCAATAAAGTGAGACTCTCAAAAAAAAAAAAAGAACTTGACTTTAATTCAGATTACATCATCCAGTTGTAATCTCCTTTATATCTTTTATAATCCCTGTCACATTTTTTTATTGACAGTGTGGCCCATATATACAGGCTTTCTGATTCTGTGGCCTACTAATGAATGAACTTAGCTGCACTCCTCCCTAAATAGTAAACCAATTACTGTATCATTATTAAGCCCAAATACAAACAAAGCCACCTTGTTAGGACTAACCTGAAAGATATTTGAAATGGCATCTAGAATAACCAGAATAATTTTGGTATCTTTCGCAGTTAAGAGGTTCATCAATGGTTCTATTATGCCACAATGAACAAGGTATACAATCTGTTCAACGGTTCCACCACTTGTATAGTTGGTCACAGCCCATACAGCTTCCTTTTGTGTCTTAAAGTCTGCCTAATAAACACAAAGAAATAATCTTATTCCAGAACAACCATACAAGTAAGATTCTAAAAGTACTGTTTCACGAAAACACACAATGACTAAAACTATCAACTGGTTTTACCCAACTTTAAGTGTAAGGGGTTACTGGATATTTAGCAAAGGACTCCAAGTAGAACCCAACCTTATACATAAGAACTTTAGCAATCACGGTTTGTCTTTAAATACTAAAAATCATCTGATTAAATCCTAAGACTTCAGTACCTTAGAGAGAACACCAACGAGGAATGGGACTAATCCATGATTCACAACTTGCTGTATCTGGTCCTGACGGCCAGCTGTGATATTTGACATTGTCCATGTAGCTTCCTTCTGAATATTGGTTTTGGGGTTGGTCAGCAGGCTGGGAAAGACGGCAAGTGCTCCTGCATCAATCACAACCTGAGTCTGTTCATCTGTCCCAGTGACAATATTCCCTATGGCTCTTAGTGCAGGAGTCTGAAAACAAAAAAAGTTGATGCTAGTGGTTACCTTTTACTTTTTCCAGTACTGCTCAAAATTTCTGTATCCTCAAAGTTTTGACAAGAAACCCACCATGGCCTGAAATAGGCAATAGTTCATTATTAGTATCAATTGATAATGCTTCTTGTACTTTATATTCTAATCTATAAATTAACAACTTACCACAATTGGCAATTCAGTAGCTCCTAGAAGCTTCACAAGTTGGGGCACAACTCCTGTTTTCACAACCATTTCAATCCTTTCATTTGGACCATCAGTAAGGTAGGAAATAGCCCAGCAGGTATCTGCTAATACCTCTGGGTCATCGTGATGCAGGAGACGCACTAATGTAGGAAGTATCTGTTCAACAGCATCTAATGGTGGTGCAGGATTCTTGTTGCGACAAAGGTTTGAAAGTGTCCAGGTAAGATTCCGTAAGTAACCACACTGGAGGAAAAGAAATAAGCTATGAGAGGTTCTGTCTTTTGAGGAGATAGGGTAAATTAGAATCAGTGAGTGAGTAACCTGACTTATGTTAATAACTTACTGCTAAAGATGACATATCAGGAACAGCCAGAAGAGCCAACAGGGGGTCAACTGCACCATACTTGATAACCAAGTCTCGGAAAACTGAACCATCACCTGAAAAAAAGGCAAGATTAATCATATCTTCTTGTCTAGCACCATCAATGTTCAGTGACTGAATGCATCAGCAAATATTCTCAAACTTACTCAGATGCCTCTATGATGTCTTTTTTAAGATGTTACTTTCATTCCTAATAAGGGCCTGAAGCAGGCTCAAAACTCGACACAAAGGTCACTCTTACTTATAACAAAGGTCCTTTTCCCAACCTCATCATGATTAGATACATTCAGTCAAAAAAATTTTAATTCCAAGTACCTGCAATGTTTCCTAGAGCCCATACAGCTTGTTCACTGATGTGAGGATGGGGAGATGCCAACAGAGAAATGAATGCTGGGATAGCACCTCCATCTACCACAGCCTTGGTCTGTTCTGATGTCCCAGAAGCTATGTTAGTGAGCGCCCAAGCAGACTCAAACTGAATGGGACTACAATCAGTTCTGCCCAAGAAGGACACAAATTTTGGAATCAAACCAGCCCGAATTATATTGTCTATGGGTGGCTGTTTTTCTCTAGAAAGTAGTTTCCTAAGGAGGAACAAAAAGAGAAACATAAGTTGAAAATGATTTAAAAAGTTTGTCTGAAAACCAATTTAAAATGCAATTCAAGAGATTAGAACTTTAGATAACCTTTTAAGTGAAGCACTAAATGCTGAGACATCCTGGAACTTAAGAGAAACCAAACAGATTACTCTAATAATGGTGCTATGTATATTATATAGGTAACTACCATTTTCCTAAATACCAAAGTATTATCAGTAATATAGATTACCCTCCTTTCTGGATCCCTGAAGAAATCTACTATAGATCTTTTCACTTTTTTTAAACGTGGACAACCCAAAAGGGATATACTCATTGTTAACTTTCTTTCCCTGACTGCTAGTGGGGCTAAATGTCTTTTCCATGATCATTTGTCATTTGGATTTGTTCTTCTGCACACTGTCAAGCTACAGAAATTATTAAACCTTTCTATTATGAATGTCGCAAATATCTGCATGGTGGGAAGTAACGGTGTAAATGTACTTATTTTCTAAATGATCTATTGCCAGGTGCAGTGGCTCACACCTGTAATCCCAACAAATTGGGAGGCTGAAGTGGAAGGATCACCTGAAGCCAGGGGCTCAATACAAACCTGAGCAAGAGTAAGACCCTATCCATCCATCTCTGTCAGCCAATAAATACATAAATGAAATTATCATTCTAAATGGACACTATCAATCCCACTATTTCCTCCTTTCCCTGCCTGTGGCTTGAAATGTCATTTTGATAAAATTTTTATCAAAATGGCTGGTTTACCCTTTCTTTACTCATACTTTTTCCTGTGGAAAAAGTCTATAAAACCTAATTTCTTAGGTTACCCATGCTATAGCAAACAAGACTTACCTGGCAGCTTGAGTAGCTTGGAGCTGGCTTTCCACATTGTTGCTATTTATGCCTTTGACAATGTCATCAACGGACCAATTTACAGTGCCCTAAAAGAAAAATGAAATATTGCAAATTATCAAGATTAAAGCCTGTAATCTATATATGTCCATGGTAGAATGTTGCAAACACAAAAGTATGTGCAGTCTCAGGGGGACGAAGCTGAAAAAAAAAAAAAAGAAAAAAAAAGTATGTTGTGAATCACAGTAGAAAGGTTTGAGAACCAATGCAGCCATTAACGTAAAAAGACAGTGTCCCTTTCTCTCCAGGGCTTATAACCTAACAGGAAAAACGAGACAAGCAGACAAATATCACAAAACAAGTGGGAAATACACTTTGTGTTACACAACACTTACTTTCCATTTTGGTGTAGAACCAGGGAACTACAGAATCCTGAGAAAAGAGTGTCTTTCCTGCTAGACTGACCAAGTAGTGCTAAAGATGGGATTTGAGTGTTACTATCCTAGAAATAGAACACAGGTGCAAAAGTAATTGTGGATTTGGGCCGTGAATTTTAAGTCATCATAACCAGGCTCAAACATATCTTTATTAGTCAAAATAGCAACCATTAAAAGCAACACATTTTTGTCAACAAGAAATAAGTTTATTCTTGTGGCGTAAAAATCTGTGCTTCAGGATTCAAAAGACGAACTCTTGGAAAGAATTTTCTGCATCCTGCTGGTTGTGGAAGCACTTTCCCTGCAAAAAGTTGTCGATACTTGAAGTGGTAGTCTATTGGTGAAAGTTCAGGTGAATATGGCAGGGCGCATGAAGCAAAACTTCGTAGCCCAGTTTGTTCAACTTTTTAAGTGTTGGTCGTGTGATGTGCGGTTAGGCATTGTGTCATGAAGAAGAACTGGGCCCTTTCTATTGACTATTGCCGGCTGCAGGTGTTGCAGTTTTCAGTGCACCTCATTGATTTACTGAGCTTACTTCTTAGATGTAATAGTTTCGATGGGATTCAGAAAGCTGTAGTGGATCAGACTAGCAGTGAGAAGAACCTGTTTTGGGTGCAAGTTTGGCTTTGGAGCTTCTTCTCCGTCCAACCACTAAGCTGGTTGTCACCAGTTGTTGCATAAAATCCACTTTTCATCACACGTCACAATCTGATCAAGAAATGGTTCACCGTTGTTGTGTACAAGAAGAGACGATGACATGATTTTTTTTGATTTTCAGTCAGCTCATGAGGCACCTACTTACCGAGCTTTTTCACCTTTCCAATTTTCTTCAAATGCTGAACCACACCGTAGAATGGTCGACGTTGAGGTCTTCAGCAACTTCTCATGTATTTGTAAGAGAATCAGCTTGACGATTGCTCTCAGTTGGTCGTTGTCAACTTCCAATGGCCGGTTACTGGGCTCCTCATTCTCAAGGCTCTCATGTCCTTTGCAAAACTACTTGAACCACCCCTGCACTGTACATTCATTAGTAGTTCCTGGACCAAATGCATTGCTGATGTTGCAAGTTGTCTCCGCTGCTTTACAATCCATTTGAACTCAAATAAGAAAATTGCTTGAATTTGCTTTTTGTCTAACATCATTTCCACAGTCTAAAATAAATAAATATAAACAGCAAGTAATGTCATTAGCAAAAAAACACAAAGCCAGAAATGCACATTGTTATGTATAACATAACATTTACTTAATGTATTCCAATATCAAACAGCAAATTTCAACAACGCTAAAACCACGATTACTTTTGCACCAACCTAATAATATTCAATGAAAATGATAAATGTGGAGTGCTAAAGCACAGTGTGAAAAAAAGATGTAAGTAAGTGCCCAGTGTCTTTGGAATATGAAAAATAAATCGGAAAACCTAAGGTGAGTCTACTACAGAATTTACAGAATGCCTTATGGAATGTGAATTTTGAACAACATGTGTAAAAGCAGTACTTTATAAAAAATTTTAGGGCCAGGCACAGGGGATCAAGCCTATATTCCTAGCACTCTGGGAGGCCAATGCAGGAAGACGGCTTCAGGTCACGAGTTCGAGATCAGCCAGAGCAAGAGTAGAGACCCTGACTCTAACAAAAACAGAAAAAATTAGCTGGACATGGTGGCATGAGCCTATAATCCCAGCTATTCGGGAGGCTGAGGCAGGAGGATCACTTGAACTCAGGAGTTTGAAGTTGTAGTGAGCTACGATGATACCACTGCACTCTAGCCTAAGCAATGGAGCAAGACTCTGTCTCAAAAAAAAAAATGGGGGAAAACAGTATATGGTACAGAATGAAGGGAAAGATAAATCAGGAGTCTACTGTAAATATTTCAGGAGAAAAAAGGCCATAACAAAACTGATGACAAATACAAATAATAGAGAATACCAGAAAAGGCAGAAATAAGCCAGTAAGTGCTTGTCCTAGACAGACTAACTTTCAGTCAACACTGGAATGAGCAAGTCAAGGCTGCCAGCTAGTAACCAGAAATGCAGGGAAACCTGAAGGAAAGGTCAGAGCAAAAGGAAGTCGTTAGCATCAGCTTCAGTGGATTATGGAGAGAAGGCAGGAAAGAAGACAGACTTACTGACTGGAAGCAGAGAAAAAGATGTTTACAGATACTTAAAACCATAAGACTAGGATGTTATTTAAATTTATTTAAATTTCTAAGAAAAGCCCCTATTGAGTTTCTGGGTTTACCATAGTTCATAAACTAAAATATATTCACCTGGTTGTTCCGGTTTTCCTGCAGTGGAGAAGTAGCATCATCAGGAAACGAGCTTACATTTCTCCTTTTCAGCATCTGGTCATCCTTCTTAGCTTTTCTCAACTCCACATTAACTTCTATTCGGCGCCGCCTCATTTCCTTGAGAAAAGAACATTTCCATTTCACCCATCACCTAAGGTGTTGCCAAGTAAGAACATTTTTAAAAAACCCCTTCAGGTTTTCACCCCTTACCCAAATACCTTCCCATTTTCAAAAACATCACAGGGAAGCAACACAAGGTACTCACTGTACTGTCTTTTCCCTTGTTCTTGAATCTGTTAAGTCGGGCAGCTGGTGAATTAGCATTCTCGTTGGTGGACATGGTTATGAGACAAAAGGAGAAAGCTAGAAAACAGGAGAAGAGAAAACAATTTCTTCTGTATAATTTTGCTTTGTCGATAAAGAGCAACAAATAAGAACAGAATTATCAAGCATATATTGAATCCACACCTATATACTAGAGGAGGATCGGCATGTTTTCAGCACTATGAAATAGTTTTAATCAAAAGACAATTGTCCCCTCCCCTCAGAAGGGTAGAGACTTCCTGGAGCAGCACCGTCCATCAGAAATATAATACAAGCCATACAAATTTAAATTCCCTAGTAGCCACATATTTTTAAAAAAGCAAAAAGTAAATTAGTTCTAATAATTAACTTTTTTAATTAAAACACATCCAAATATTATCATTTCAACATGTAATCAATGTAAAAAATATCAAGATACTTTACACTCTTTTTCCATGTTATGTCTTTGAAATGTTACAGCATATTTCCACTTCCTACTAACCACTTTTTAAATGTTCAGTAGCCACATGCATCCACCGTTTAGGACAGTGCGTCTGTAAACTCTTATGGAGTCCATAACAGTCAACTGAAGACAAAGTAGGGGAATCGAGTTAAAGCTAAAACCCACGCCCTAGAGCAATAAATGAAAATCCTCCGGATGCTCTCCCTACTTTACTGTGTTTAAATGGCCAAAATGAGTTCATTCGCCACACTTGAAAATTAAATACTAATTTGGTTCATCATTACATCACGGAGCCTTCCATAACATTTTTTTTTTTTGGCAACACTGAAAACGTAGTGCTGCATCTTAAGCGTCTCACATTTTCGTTTCCAGGGACTTCGAGTGCATGCACTTAGGATGCCATCAGCTGTGCGTCATTCACACTCAGATACTTAAGAACCGGCTCCCCAAAAGGTGACAAAGTCAAAGCCCTTCCTACGACTTGCTGTCTTTAATTCCATTATGCTCGTCTACGGCTTTGTGACACAGCTCACCCAGGGCCTCCGTGTTAGAGATACTTAATTCTCCCAACTGCCACCTCCGTGTCCAGCTCCCCCCGCCCCCACCCCGGGCAAGATGCAGCAACGAACGGTGGAGGGAGCCAGAGCAGCCGGGGCCTGCCCGGGACTTTCGCCCTCGGGCCTGTCTCTGATCCCCGGGGCCGCGACGCGCTAAGGCTTTCGCTGCGGTGCGCAGAAAGCCCTATCAGGGCCCTAAAGCCCCAGCCCGCGCACTGCTCAGCTAAGCCGCCTACTCAAACGAACGTCGCCCCCGAGGCCTACTCAATGAAGAAGGCCAAAGCCAGGCCCGGCGTTTACCCGGGGCCTTTCTCCCGCCAACAAGAAGCCCAGCCAGCCCGCGGGCCAGCCGTTACCGCTCCGGCCTGGCTGGCGACTGAGGTTGTACCTGCACAGCGAGCACAAGCTTCCACAGGAGGCGGTACGGGAACTTAAGAGGCTGTGAGTCGGCTGCCCTAGAAACGTCCACAGGAGCTGAGC
The DNA here is from genome assembly GCA_008750895.1 of Mirza zaza. Classification (NCBI taxonomy): domain Eukaryota; kingdom Metazoa; phylum Chordata; class Mammalia; order Primates; family Cheirogaleidae; genus Mirza; species Mirza zaza. The sequence continues at coordinate 11,576 of VSMD01105308.1, forward strand.
CTGAAGACCGTGTGGCTCGTGCAGCCGGCCGGCGCGATTTAAATTTCCCGGTGACTCCGCATTCTGATTGGCTGGTTCGAGCCTAAGCTGTGTGCCCATTGGTGGATTTGAAAAACACGTTGGGAGGGGGTGGTAGAGCCCAGAAAAGGGGGAGAACAGCATCGCGAGATGAGGGAGCGGCCGGGAGATCCCGGAGCGCCTTGCGGGCCGGAGTGGGAGGACTCCAGAGCCCGACATACCGCGCGAAGAGGCGGCTCCCAGCCCCGGCTGGCGCGGCGTTAGGCGGCTCCGTGTTTGCTCAGGGTTAACGCGTGTAAGGTCTTGGGGTCGTTTTCCTGGGCGGCTGCCTTAAGCAAATAGCACAAAATGATTCTCAAAGGCATTGTCTTTATTAAAAAATTTATATAAAAATGTTCATTTGTATTTTTTTTTTTGATAGGGACACAGCAGGAACTTGGCAGGAGTTTCTAGCCACTACGGGAGGGAAGGGTAAAGCGGATTTACCGCATGTCACATTTTTTAGTTTCGCTTTTCTTTTTTTTTAAATTGTGTCATAAAAGACTATAGAAGCCACAAATATAGTAACAGAAGATTTATTATGCCTCTTCCTCCAGACACTCCTCTAAATTTTTTATTTTTGAATAATTTCAAATACAGAAAAATTGCAAATCTTTACTCAGATTTGCCAAATGTTAACATTTGCCACATGTGCTATTTCTCTGTATGTACATATGCGTCTACATATATATGTGTACATATATGTGATTTTTATGTTACTTTTTGAACCATTTGCAAGTAAGTTTCAGAATCATGTCCCTTTACTCCTAAATATTTCAGGGTGTATCTCCTAAGAAAAAAGACATTCTCTTATATAACCACACCGTAATCATCAAATTCAGAAAAACTGAACTTTTATGGTATTATTTAATACATAGTCCGTGCTCAAGTTTTGTCAATTGTTCCTGTAACGTTCTATGCTGTATTTCATAGATTTCTGAATAAAAGCTTGCATTTTTTGCCATATGCTTAAAAAAAAAGAAGGATGGTTATTAGAGCATCAGGATTATGAGTCGTTTTGTTTCTTTCTGCAATTTTTCTGTGTTCCAAAAGGGTATAGTTTAGAAAAGTTGTATTGGTTTATTTTTTTGCTGTAGATAATTCAACATTGAACTTTGTCCATTCCTGCAGGATTAATGTGAGCCTCACTCATTGTGTAGCCATCAAGGACTTCCTGGGGGGGGGGGGTTGCACCCACTCTTAATCAGCATAATCCCAACCTCCCAAATGTAAGAATGTGGAAGGAATTCACCTCCAAAACAATCACTTCCGGGGAGTTCTCTTAGCTACTATGAATGGTTCCGAGGCAGACACATGACCTAAATTCATCCAGTGGGAGAGCTACCCTAGGCCTTTTGTTTAATAGTTAGAGGTAAGAAAGCAGGCTCTGTTCTGAAAGGGATGTGAATCCTAGAAATTTGAATAAGAAAATTGTAAAGAAACCTTGAGAGCTCTGATCAACAGCGTGTTCTACCTCTGAAGGTTTGCTTATGTCATCTGATGCCTTTTCTTTGTATGGTCAAATTGGGTTTTCTTTTGCTTGAAAATATCACTGTGTGCCCAGAAGAGTCCTACGTGTTTAACATATATTGAAACATTTAATCTTCAGAACTCTGTGAGGTAGTACTTAACATTCCCAGTTGATTTCTTACCCTCAATCTACATCTGAGGCTTCCTGGGACATCCGATGACCAGTTCATCCGTAAGACAAAGGCCAGGCCAGGAGCTCTGCATAATATGTTGGCATGAGCTGAAGCAGATTGCTCCTAATTGATGGGCCCGGTGGAATGGCCCTGAAGGAGAGTAGAGTAGTAAAACTCCCTAATGGGTATAATGTTGAACAGTAACTCTGGTACACTTTTTTCTGAAAGGACAGATATCCTGAGGTGAGGATTATACTGATAACTAGTGAAAACTTATTGTATGGCTAGTTGTTAGAATGTATGTTAATTGTTTATGTTGCAGGTGTTCACTGTTAAAAGAGTAATTCCTGACTTTCCTGTAGGAGCCAGTGCTCACTCAAACCATTCCACAAGGTTGTGTGAGGTTGACTCCACCCTTCGGGATAGACTCTAACTGTGATAAACCAGGGAGAATAATCCTTCCCCTAGGTAACCGGGATTGGTTCATGCAGAGCATGTAACTCAATATGGACTTATAAGAGTCTGGGTCTGGGATTTATTAGACTAACAGAGGAGAGAGACACTCCTCCCTCTACACTTGGGATTATTGATAACAAAGGTGGTTTGGGGACAGGGTACATTTATGGATTTCTTGGAACGAAGTTAGAGGGTGTGGATATTTGAGTCATATGAATGTTCACCCAAAGTCCTCCACTGTGGAATAAGCTATTAATATTCAGGTGGCTATGATGATCCGTTCTGGGTATGATCATCCTCCTCCCCCAGCCAGGCCTGTGTTTGCTTAATGGGATCATGAACTACATGGCTGGGGTGGCAGAGATAGGAGCCACACATAGGCTCAGCAACTTGCAGTTCCTACTGTTTAGGCTGGTCTGGCTACCACTCTGGCTAGGTGCTCAACCAGCCCTGACATTGACTTAACACCATGCAGGGGCCATTCAGTTACCTGGGGTCAGGGCACTAACACTGAACCCTTTCCATGAAGGTGAGGCAGAAAAGACATTTTATCTGGATTAGACCATGTTTATTTTCTAATGTGTCATTCTGCTGCCACCACCACCATCCACTCAACTTTCTAAAAGTCTTTTATACTGCCATGGTGCTATAGTTTGCATATTTGACCCTCTAAACCTCATGTTGAAATCTGACTCCCAGTGTCGGAGGTAGGACCACTGGGAAGTGTTTGGGTCACGGTGGTGGAGCCCTCATGAATGGCTTAGTGCTATCCTCAAGGTAATGAGTGAGTTTTCACTCTATTAGTTCCCACAAGAACTCCCCTGACAGCTGGTTGTTTAAAAAAACCTGGCACCTTCTCCCTCTCTCTTGGTTCTTCTTTTTCCACATGATCTGTACACATTGACTCCTGTTTCCCTTCCATCAGGAGTGAAAGCAGCCTGAAGCCCTCACCAGAAGCAGATGCTGCTGCCATGCTTCTTATACAGCCTTCAGAACAATGAGCCAAATAAACCTCTTTTCCTTACAAATTGCCCAGCCTCAGGTATTCCTTTATAGCAACACGAATGGGCTAAGACACATGAATTCCTATGCAACCCAATGCTGCTCCAACCAAGAAACTCACTTCCCAGGAAAATTACTGAATTGATCATCAAAACAATGAGATACACACTACACACCTATTAGAAATAGCTAAAATCCAAAACGCTGCCAACAGCAAATTGGTGTTCGTGCTGGTGAGGATATGGAGCAAGAGGAACACTCCTTCATTGGTTGTGAGAATGCAAAATGGTACAGCCACTAAGACAGTTTAGCACTTTCTTACAGAGGTAATAAACATAGTCTTACCATATGATCCAGCTTGGTGATGCCTGGTATTTACCCAAATGTTAATGTTTTATCTTATGTTTACACAAAACCCAGCACGTAAATGTATATAACATCTTTAATTGCCAAAATTTTGAAGCAACCAAGATGTCCCTCAATAGGTAAATGGATGAACAAACTGTGGTACATGCGTACAAGGGAATATTATTCAATGATAAAAAGATATGAGCAATCAAGCCATGAAAAAAACATGGAGAAAACGTAAATGCATATTGCCAAGTAAAGAAGCCAGTGTGAAAAGGCTACATATTATATGATTTCAACTACAGCACATGACATTCTAGAAAAGGCAAAACTAAGAAGACAGTAAAAAGATTAGTGGTTGTAAGGGGTTTCAGGGGAAGGAGGGAGGAATACACAGGTGGAACACTGCACTTTGTTGCCCAGGCTACAGTGAGTGCCGTGACGTCTGCCTAGCTCACAGCAACTTCAATCTCCTGGGCTCCAGAGATCCTCCTGCCTCAGCCTCCCGGGTAGCTGGGACTACAGGCATATGCCACCATGCCCGGCTAATTTTTTCTATATATATTAGTTGACCAATTAATTTCTTTCTATTTTTAGTAGAGACGGGGTCTCGCTCTTGCTCGGGCTGGTTTCGAACTCCTGACCTCAAGCAATCCGCCCGCCTTGGCCTCCCAGAGTGCTAGGATTACAGGCGTGAGCCACTGTGCCCGGCCACAGTGCATTTTTAAGGCAGCAAAACTATTCAATGTGATACTGGGAGGAGTGACATTATACATTTGTGAAAACAGTGTACAACACAAAGAGTGAACTGTAAACTAAGGACTTTAGTTCATAATAATGTATCAATATTAGTTTATCAATTATAACAAATGTACCACACTAATGCAATCTGTTAATGATGGGAAAGGCCCAGCACAGTGGCACATACCTGTAACCCTAGCACTTTGGAAGGCTAAGGCAGGAGGATCCCTTGAGGCCAGGAGTTCCAGAACAGCCTAAGCAAGAGTGAGATCCCCATCTCTACAAAAAAAGAAAAAAAGTAATAGGGAAAATTGGGGAGGGAAGGTGAAGGGGTATAGGGGAACTCACTGTACTTTCCAGTCACTTTTTCTGTAAACGTGAAACTGCTTTTAAAAAAAAGTTATATTAAGACAATATGTTGCAATGTGAAAACTGAAACCATGTCAGTAAACTTTGTATATTCTTTTACATTAAAATCCATTAGTCTTAGAACTGAGAAGTACAGGTGTAAAAAGAATAAAAGATTTTAAAAAATAAAGTAAAATTAATGTATTAAATAAAAATAATAAAAAATCCATAGTCTGAATTCCACTTGGATGGATCTTTTACCCATGCATGATTTTTCAACATTATGCATTGGCCATTCAGAACACATTAGACTACAAGTTATGCAGATCTTCCAAGTGCTGACACATTGCCTTGTGCAACATCAGAACATCACCTTCATTATAGCAGAAAAGTCTTGAAGTATCTGAAAGCTATCAATCTCACCCAGTGGTTGATACAAGATTGTAGCCTTTTTAATTTTGTCTTAAAACTTTAAGTTGTTTCATTAGCAACAAATGCTGTCAATTATTTTCCTTGAAGTGACATGTTCACTTTGTTTTTTTTTTTTTAGAAACAGAGTCTCACTCTTGTTGCCCAGGCTGGAGGGCAGTGGAGCTATCATAGCTCACTGCAGCCTGGAACTCCTGGGCCCAAGCTATCCTTCTGCCTCAAGCGCTGGGATTACACCCATGAGCCACCATTCCCCTCACTTTGTTCATTTTCTAAGAAGTATCTGTAAAATGTCCAACTTTGAATAATCTAGTTTGTCTGCCAGTTGGTCTTTCAAGTAAAAAACAACTTGAAACAAACTCAAGTTATTCCATTGAAAAAGCAGCTACTTCAGCCTGCAACTCAAACATCCCACAAGTGTTTCCCTCAAGCGACCACCATGATATTTTGGTATGTGGTAGAAGGGATTTATGCACACTTCCCATTTTGTCAAACAAATTATCAAAAAGATGTGTACTCAAGCATTGAGACTTAATACACTTAATTAAATCTTATAGCATTACTAAGAACATTCTTTTTTTTTTTTACTAAGAACATTCTTAAGTAAAGCCAACTTTTCCCCCATACCAGTGAGTGGAGGTGAAGTTTATGACTGTTACTAGTTTGGTGTCACTGCCTTAAATTCACTGTGTCAATTCCACCGGCTATTGTTTCTGCACCACTGAGGCAAATGTCAACGCAATGAATAACGTCTGTTTTCATGAAAAGCGTCTTCTGGAGGCCTCAGAGTTAACAGGCCGGCTACAGATAATATTATTTTTTTTATTTTTTACATTATTTTTTTTTAACTTACTACTGTTTTGTTTTTATAAGCTACACAGGTAATATTAATAAATGTAAGTGGCATATCACACACAGACGAGATTGAAAGATACTGAGGCGGAAGGGTGGCCAAGAGCTGGAGTTCAGCGTAGGCAACACAATGAGACCCCGTCTCTTAAAAAAAAGGAAAAGTCTGAAAGATATACACCAAAACGTTAATACACTGTGTAATAGTTAACTCCGAATGGTAAAATTTTGGTCAATTTCAATTTTTTTTTTGTTTGGCTTGTTATATGTCTAACAAAACGAAATCACATATATTTAAAAACCACAAATCCAGCGTCTTTACAAACAACAAAAGATATTGTGCATAGAACCAGAAAGTCTCCAAATCTTTATCTAACACCTAACTTTACCATGAAAAAAATTGTATTATTTTGTATTAAGGGACCTTGTTTTGTCCATTTTCCCTTTAATCTGGAGGGAAAGAGGAGTGAGGGGAGGAAAGCGGATGTAGGAGAGTGGCCGGGAGAGAGGGCCGGCTTTCAGGTTTTCTTGGAGTGGAAAAGCCTGTTCACCCAGGGATCCGCCAACGGTCCCCGGCACATAATAGGTTATCAAATTAATGTGGAATAAAAGCGGGAAACAAAGGAAAGACGGCTGTGAGGGAAGAAACGTAAGGAGGGTCGGGGGTGGGTGCGTGAGGATCTCGCACGGGTGGCTCCTGCCGCTGGCTGCTCTGAGGACGCTCCCGCGGTGGAAGGCCCGGGGAAATTTGTAAAATGTGGGCGCCCGGGTACGCCCAGGTCAACTGAATTACAATGGGGGGAGCAGGCCTTGGAGTTTAGTTTAAAGTTCCCCAGGTGAGCCTAACGTGCACGCAGGGCTGAGAACTTCCGAGATGAACCCATAGAGAAGGAGAACGCAAACACGCAGCCAAGCATACTGCCACGCTGACCCCTGGGCCGTGGGGGGGTTGGGGGTGAAACGAAGGGTCTCGCGCAGGCGCGCACACAGAGGCGCGGCCGGTACCTGCCGACAGCGCAGGCGCACTGGAGGCCGAGGCGGCAAGCCGGAAAGACCGCGCAGGAGGGCGCAGGCGCGCGCTGCAGGCGCTGGGGGCGACTCCCAAATCACACACCGCCCAGCGCGAGACCGCAGTGCGCGGGGGCGGGGACGCGATGATGGCATCCCGTAAGGAGACGGCGTGAGAACCCGGATTCTGTGGTGACCCAGTGGCCTAATGGATAAGGCATCAGCCTCCGGAGCTGGGGATTGTGGGTTCGAGTCCCATCTGGGTCGCACGGAGATTAGTTTTGGCGGAGACAAAGGCGATGATGGACAGTAAAGCAGATGGTGTGAGGTGGTTATTTCGCTTCCCTGCAGCGGTCGAGGTCAACTGTATTACACATTAAGAGGTGTATCTGCGCGTTTTGAAAACGCTGTATATACGCAATAGATACAAAAATGTAGTTAGGAGTAGAGTTTAGAGTTCGCTAGCACAGCAGGGTTACTATAGTCAACAGTGATTTATTGTATATCTCAAAATAGCTAGAAGAGATTTAGAATGTTCCCAACAAAAAGAAATGGTAAATGTTTGAGGTGATGGATATCCCAATTACCATGATTTTATCATCACACATTGTATGCATGTGTGAAAATAACACATATGCCCCATAAATATGTACAATTATGTATCAATTTTTAAAATTTAACAACAAAACACTGTAACTGTGAGCTTGCAAGTGAATGCTAAATCTGCCCCCCAAAGAACATTTACTTAAAAAAAATTTAAAAAACATTTTTTCCTATCTTCTCACGCCTGTAATCCTAGTACTCTGGGAGGCCTAGGCGGGCAGACTGCTGAAGGTCAGGAGTTTGAGGCCAGCCTGAGCAAGAGTGAGACCCCCGTCTCTGCTATAAATAGAAAGAAATTAATTGGCCAACTAATATATATAGAAAAAATTAGCCGGGCATGGTGGCGCATGCCTGTAGTCCCAGTTACTCGGGAGGCTGAGGCAGGAGGATTGCTTGACCCAGGAGTTTGGCTGATGCCACGGCACTCTAGCCTGGGCAACGAAGTGAGACTCTGTCTCAAAAAAAAGAAAGAAAGAAATTCTAGCTAGAACATATGGTTGTGTGTTGATATGTGTTTCTGTGGGGTGTGTGTGTTTGATCCGCAAATTAGTGAAATAAAAGAAATACAGATCGTTTGAGCTCAGGAGTTCGAGACCAGCCTGAGCAAGAGCGAAACCCCATCTCTACTATAAAATAGAAAGAAATTAATTGGCCAACTAATATATATAGAAAAAAAATTAGCCGGGCATGGTGGCACATGCCTGTAGTCCCAGCTACTTAGGAGGCTGAGGCAGGAGGATTGCTTGAGCCCAGGAGTTTGAGGTTGCTGTGAGCTAGGCTGACGCCACAGG
>VSMD01105310.1:0-44219 GCA_008750895.1 Mirza zaza
TACACATCTGATAAGGGGCTGATAACTAGAATATACTTAGAACTCATGAAAAACAGCAAGAAAAAAATCAAACAACCCTATCAAAAAATGGGCAAAGGACTTGAACAGAAACTTTTCTAAAGAAGACAGAAGAATGGCCAACAAACATATGAAGAAATGCTCACCATCTCTAATCATCAGGGAAATGCAAATCAAAACCACAATGAGATATCACTTAACTCCAGTGAGAATGGCCTTTATCAAAAAATCTCCAAATAACAAATGCTGGCGTGGATGCGGAGAGAGAGGAACACTCCTACACTGCTGGTGGGACTGCAAACTAGTTCAACCTCTGTGGAAAGCAATATGGAGATACCTTAAAGCGATACAAGTGGATCTACCATTTGATCCAGCAATCCCATTACTGTGCATCAACCTGAAAGGTCCAATGACTATCTACAAAAAAGACACCTGCACTCGAATGTTTATAGCAGCACAATTCATAATTTCAAAGCTGTGGAAACAACCCAAGTGCACATCAATCTAAGTGTGGATTAATAAAATGTGGTATATGTTTACCATGGAGTACTATTCAGCTCTAAGAAACAACGGTGATATAGCACATCTTATATTTCCTGGTTAGAGTTAGAACCCATACTACTAAGTGAAGTCTCCCAAGAATGGACAAAGAAGCACCACATATACTCACCAGCAAACTGGTATAACTGAGCAACACCTAAGTGGACACATAGGTACTACAGTAATAGGGTATAGGGCAGGTGGGAGGGGGAGGGGGACGGGTATATACATACATAATGAATGAGATGTGCCCCATCTGGGGGATGGTCACGCTGGAAACTCAGACTTGTGGGGGGAGGGGGGGAAGGGCATTATTTGAAACCTTAAAATTTGTACCCCCATAATATGCTGAAATAAAAAAGAAAAAAATTAGCCGGGCATGGTGGCGTGTGCCTGTAGTCCCAGCTACTTGGCAGACTGAGGCAGAAGGATTGCTTGAGCCCAGGAGTTTGAGGTTGTTGTGAGCTAGGCTGATGCCACAGCACTCTAGCCAGAGCAACAGAATGAGGCTCTATATCAAAAAAAAAAAGTTTCCTCTCACCACTCTTACTCAACATCATAATGGAAGTCCTAAACACTATAATAAACAACAAAAGATAAAAAAAGTTATACAGACTGAGGGACAAGAACTAAAACTGTTTTTGTTTGCAGATGATATGATTGTCTATGTAGAAATTCTCAAGTAATTGACAAAAAAACTCCTAGTTGATACAGTTGTTCCCATTAAGTGTGGGTTAACAATTCCAATACTGCTATAAATCCATACTGGAAATAAACAATTAAGTAAATGGATGGTGTACAGTGGGAGGCAGGGTTCTCACTGCTGGGGAAAATCCATTAGTCAGTAATGGGAGAACAACAGAATGACCCATATGGTAATGGGGAGCTGAAGACAGTAAGAATTCATGTTTAGCTTACTATAGATACAAATGGTTAGAGATAGAAATATTTACATACACATAAATATGTATGTATACTAAATATTTATGTGTGTATATCTCTAAATATCTAGATAGATACACCTGTAGCTATTTCATATACACAAAACCATTTCTTTGCTCTGCTGAGAATGCCTAAAAGAAACAATACCTAGTGGCAAAAGCAAACCTAGCAGCCAGAGCTTGGTTTCTAATACCATTCTCCAATGTAAAGAAGCAGAGTTCCTTGGAGAAATGTCTGACTCTAGGGCTGGAGCAGAAAATATACCAGATGAGCTGGGAGCATCTTGTAGTGCCAGAAAGGAGGTGCTCAAAAACAAACAAAAAAACACCCATACTAATGGAAGTGTCAAAGGGGCAGAGGAGCCAACTAAATGCACTCCCAATGGCCAAAGCACTTTGAGTAAAAAAAAAAATAAAGTAGTACTGGACTACAACCCAAAGAATAAAATAAATATCCATGAGTCCATACAGATAAAAATGACTAAATAAGTTAATAAATTGGAGAAAAGAAAAATCGTCTGTACAGAAGGATTCCAAACAATTTATGCAGATACTCTGTTCTCAATGGGGTGTTGGAGAGGGCGTAACTCCTCCACTCTTTAAATGTGGGCTGTGCATAGTCACCTTTTCCAAATAGTACAGTATGAAAAGGGGGGGCAATGAAAAAATCAGACAATAATTACCTCAGCCAGGTAATCAAGGTCAAAATCAACCGTCATAAATTATATTATTTGTATGTACCCTTGATATGGTATGATGAAATGGTGCTTTAACTCTGCGATCTTCCTTCCAAAAACCCAAAATCTAAAACTATAGTTTACAAATGAGAAAAACATCAGAAAAATTCCAATAAAGGGGCATCCCACAGAATACCTAAACAGTACTCCTTCAAAATTGTCAAGGTCGGTTGGGCGGAGAAAGATGGGAGACGAGAAACACCACCAGACAGACTGTCTCCGCAGAAAAGACAGATTCTAGCACAAATTAGAAGAAGCAAGCAGACGAGCATACATCGGAGGAGGGTCAGAAGGAGGGGTACCTGAGACCACGGGAGACTCCGCGGGAGGAGGTTGCAAAGGAGAACGGGAAGCAGAGACCTCTCGAGTAGCCTGGAGACCAGCAGCAAGGGTAAGTGGAGCGGTTAACTTTCCCCTCCCTTGCATCTTGGACTGCTGGTGGGCTCCGCAGCGGTTGGAGAGACCTGCGGACACCAGCCCAAAGACGGCCACCGCCAGTGAGCAGTAAGCCTGTAGTGGACTGGACGCGGCACCTCCGTGTGCCCAGACCCCAGCCGCAGGGCAGGCGCCATACTGCCTCATTCTCCCCTCCCCCGGCTGCTGAGAAAGACAATAAGCCACAAGCCAAAGGCACCTCCAGGGAACGGGACCTTCCCTTTTGGGGCCCTACAGCTGACTGAGGGGTACTCAAGACTGTGAGCTCCCTACCCGCCAGCCCTCCAAAGGTGCTGCTCACCTGGTGACTCCAGGAGAACGGAGTAGACCCTGAGGCTGAAAGACATCGACCCAGCTTGGGCTCCCATTTAGTGAATTGGGACTGGCACTCCTCTCCCTGGTGGGGTTAGGGATTGAACTCTGGGGCCCAGAGGTCAGACATGCAGACCAGATCGCATGCACCCAGGTCTCGCATTGCTCGAGGCACAGAAGGGATATTCGTGGACAGCCTACTGAGGTGTGTGTGCCTTCAGGGGCAGATCACCATCCTTGAGGGTAACCCTCCTCCCAAAGGGAGGCTGTGCACCCAGCCCAGGTGGCGATCCTGTGCAGGGAACCTCCCGGCCAGCATCACAGCTAGGGGAAGCCCGGTGGCGGAAGGTCTGGCCTGCTGACAGAGGCCCAGGAGGATCCGCTGAGCTGGGAAGGGTGGAAAGGAGCAAGGCCCGCTCCAGAATGTGGGTCTCAGACAGCCCCACCCCCACACACAGACTTTCTGACTGAGCGGGGCCATTCCAGCCCCTCCCTGACAGCTTTTCCCAGAAGCAGAGAACAGAACTTTGACCCCTGCTAAAGACACTGGTGATGCCTGAGGGCAGGCTTACCCAACCCAGCTCCGCCCAAACTCACTCCCAGACCAGCCCTCATTGAGGTGGAGAAAAGGACACACCTGGAAGTCCCAGTGCCCCACCGACCACCTGAGGCATTAGAGTGCCTCTCCAGAGGAACAAGAACTGGATACAAAATCCAAAAGCAATAGTGTAGCCTGCTCCTCCGAGCAAGCGCCACCTACTGACAGGGAGAACATTCTGCACACCCTTTTCATGGAACCTACTGACTCATCATTCAGGGTGTGGTCAAATCTCATTCACAAACACCACCTACAGGCTCAGAGACTAAACAGGGCATATCAATACCCAAACGAAAACCTAAAGGTGAGAAGCCACAACTGATCCAGATGGGAAGAAATCAGTGAAGGAACTCTGGAAATATGAAGAACCAAATGGAAACCACACCCCCAAAGAGGAGCACCTTAGAAATGAACAAAATCAGGCAACCAAAATGACAGAAGAGGAATTTCGAATGTGGAGCATAAGAAATTTCAACGACCTGCAAGAACAACTAGATAATCAACACAAAGAAAACACAAAAAGACTCCAGGACCTGGAACAAAAAATTCACTAAAGAAATTGAAACAAAGAAGAAAAGTTTGACTAAATTCCTGGAAATGAAGAATCAATTCAAGGAAGTACAAAACACAGTGGAAAGCCTCAAGAACAGGGTAGATCAAACAGAAGAAAGAATCTCAGAGATTGACGATAATACCTTCAAATTAAATAAATCAGTCACAGAGATAGAGCAAAGAAACAAGAGAAAAGAACAAAGCCTACAAGAGATGTGGGATTATGTGAAGAAACCTAATGTGAGGGTCATAGGGTTACCAGAAGGGGAAGAAGAAAACACTCAAGGGTTGGACAAGCTATTTGAAGATATAATAGAGGAAAATTTCCCAGACCTTGCTAAAAATCTCCACATACAAGTTCAAGAAGCTCAAAGGATCCCTGAGAGATCCAATGCAAACAGGAAGACGTCACGACATGCAGTCATCAGACTGACCAAAATATCAAACAAAGAGGACCTTCTAAGAGCTATAAGACAAAAGAAGCAAGTAACATACAAAGGAAAGCCAATTCGAATAACATCAGACTTCTCTACTGAGACTTTACAAGCAAGGAGAGACTGGGGCCAAATTCTCACTCTTCTGAAACAGAACAATGCCCAGCCTAGAATCTTATTCCCTGCAAAACTAAGTTTTGTACATGAAGGAGAAATCAAGACATTCTCAGATAAGCAAAGACTGAGGGAATTCACCAAGACAAGACCAGTCCTTAAAGCAGTACTCAAAACAGTGTTACCCACGGATCAGCCCAATAAACACTCACAAATGTAAATCTACTCAAAGCTAAAGATCAAAGCCCAGATACCACAATGGCTCAAGAGAGAAAACAAAGCAACAAAGTTCAACCCAACATAATGAACAGAAATCTGCCCCAGCTATTAGTTATCTCAATAAATGTGAATGGCTTGAACTCCCCACTCAAGAGACATAGGCTGGCCAAATGGATAAAAAAACACAAGCCCAGTATCTGCTGCCTTCAGAAGGAAACCCATCTAACCTGCAATGACGCAGTTAGACTAAAGGTAAAGGGGTGGAGAACAATATTTCAAGCAAATGGAAGCCAAAAGAAATCTGGTGTGGCAGTGCTGATTACAGATAACTTAAGTCTTTAAATCAACAAAAGTAATAAAAGACAAAGAAGGTCACTATATAATGGTGAAGGGTACAGTTCAACAAGAACACATAACAATTCTAAATATATATGCACCCAACTTTGGTGTACCCAGATTCATGAAGCAAACTCTACTTGATCTAAACAAATGGATAAACAACACCACCATAATAGTCGGAGACTTTAACACCCCACTGACAGCACAGGACAGATCCTCCAAACAGAAAATCAACAAAGAAATAATGGACTTAAACAGAACTCTAGAACAAATGGGCCTGATTGACATTTACAGGACATTCTACCCCAAAACCACTGAATATACAATCTTCTAATCAACCCATGAGTCATTCTCTAAGGTTGACCATATTCAAGGACACAAAGCACATCTCAAACCATTAAAAAAAATAGGCATTATACCATGTATCTTTTCAGACCACAAAGGAATAAATGTAGAAATCAATCCTAACAGGAGTCCTCATTTCTACACAAAGTCATGGAAAATAAACAACCTTCTGCTGAATGATCACTTCATAGACGAGCAAATCAAGATGGAAATCAAAAGATTCTTTGAACTAAATGACAAAGGTGACACAAGTTACCAAAACCTGTGGGACACAGCTAAAGCAGTCCTGAGAGGAAAGTTTATTTCCATGCCTATATCCAAAAGTCGAAAAGATTACAAGTAGACAACCTAATGAATCGTCTCAAAGAGCCGGAAAAAGAAGAACAGACCAACTCCAAACCCAGCAGAAGAAGTGAAATCATTAAGATCGAATCAGAACTAAATGAAACTGACAACAGGGAAACTATACGGAAGATTAATAAAACAAAAAGTTGGTTCTTTGAAAAAATAAACAAAATTCACATACCATTGACTAGACTGACGAAAAGCAGAAAAGAAAAATCTCTAATACGCTGCATCAGGAACAATAAAGGAGAAATTACAACTGATGCCACGGAGATAGAAGATTTAATTTATGAATACTACAAAAACCTCTATGCACACAAACTGGAAAATGTGGAGGAAATGGACAATTTCTTAGAAACACACAGCCTCCCTAAGCTCAACCAGTAAGAAATATGATTCCTGAACAGACCAATATCAAGTACTAAAATTGAAACAGCAATAAAAAACCTTCCTTTTAAAAAGAAAAGTCCTGGTCCAGATGGTTTCACACCCGAATTTTACCACACCTACTAAGAAGAACCGGTACCTATCCTGCAGAAATTATTCCACAGCATCGAGGAGGATGGAATTCTCCCCAACACATTTTATGAAGCAAACATAACCCTGATACCAAAACCAGGAAAGGATGCAACAAAAAAAGAAAACTACAGACCAATATCCCTTATGAATACAGATGCCAAAATTCTCAACAAAATCCTAGCCAATCGAATCCAGGTGCTTGTCAAGAAGATAATTCATCACAACCAAGGGGGCTTCATCTCAGGGATGCAGGGATGGTTCAACATACACAAATCTATAAATGTAATTCACCATATAAACAGAAGCAAAAATAAAGACCATATGATCCTCTCAATAGACGCAGGAAAAGCATTTGACAAAATTCAACACCCGTTTATGATAAGAACATTCAACAAAATAGGCATAGACGGGGCTTACCTAAAAATGATACAAGCCATATATGACAAACCCACAACCAATATCATACTGAATGGGGAAAAATTGAAAGCATCCCCACTTAGAACTGGAACTAGAACAAGGTTGCCCACTATCTCCACTTCTGTTCAACATAGTGCTGGAAGTCCTCGCTACAGCAATCAGACAAGAGAGCAGAATTAAGGGCGTCTAAATGGGAGCAGAAAAGATCAAACTCTCACTCTTTGCTGATGACATGATAATATACCTAGAAAACCCCAAGGATTCAACCAAGAGACTCTTTGATCTGATAAATGAATTTGGTAAAGTCTCACAATACAAAATCAATACACACAAATCGGAGGCATTCATATATGCATGCCAACAACAGTAAGTGAGAACCAAATCAAAGACTCAATTCCCTTCAAAATAGCAACAAAGAAAATAAAGTACCTAGGAATATATTAAACTAAGGAGGTAAAAGACCTCTACAGAGAGAACTATGAAACAATGAAGAAAGAAATAGCAGAGGATGTAAACAGGTGGAAGAATATATCATGCTCATGGGTCAGCAGAATCAACACTATTAAAATGTCTATACTACCCAAAGTGACCTACAGAGTCAATGCAATTCCTATCAAAATACCATCATCACTTTTCACAGATATAGAAAAAATAATTTTACGCTTCATATTGGAACCAGAGAAGACCCCGTATAGCAAAATCAATCCTAGGCAATAAAAACAAAATAGGAGTTATCAATTTACCAGACTTCAAACTATACTACAAGGCTATAGACATTAAAACAGCTTGGAACTGGCACAGGAACAGGGACATTGACCAGTGGAACAGAACCAAGAACCCAGATATAAAACCATCCTCATATAGCCAACTAATCTTCAACAAACCAGACAAAAACATTCACTGACTGGGGAAAAGAAACCTTATTCAATAAATGGTGCTGGGAAAACTGGATAGCCACATGCAGAAGACTGAAACAGGACTGACACCTTTCACCTCTCACAAAAATCAACTCACGCTGGGTAACATACTTGAACATTAGGTGTGAAACTATTAGAATCCCAGAGGAAAACTTTGGAAATACTTTTCTAGACATTGGCCTAGGCAAAGAATTTATGAAGAAGACCCCAAAGGCAATCACAGCAGCAACAAATAAATGGGACCTGATCAAATTAAAAAGCTGCTGCGCAGCCAAAGAAACTGTCAAGAGAGCAAACAGACAACTCACAGAATGGGAGAAAATTTTTGCAAGCTACACATCCGATAAAGGGCTGATAACTAGGATTTATTTAGAACTCAGGAAAATCAGCAAGAAAAACGCAAAAAAACCCTAAAAAAAGTGGGCAAAGGACATGAACAGAAACTTTTCAAAAACAGACAGAATAATGGCCAACAAACATATGAAAAAATGCTCAACATCTCTAATCATCAGGGAAATGCAAATCAAAACCACAATGAAATATCACTTATCTACAGTAAGAATAGCCTTTATCAGAAAGTCCCCAAACGATAAATGTTGGCATGGATGCGGAGAGATAGGAACACTCCTACACTGCTGGTGGGACTGCAAACTGGTTCAGCCTCTGTGGAAAGCAATATGGAGATACCTTAAAGCGATACAAGTAGATCTACCATTTGATCCAGCAATTCCACTACTGGGCATCTACCCAAAAGACCAAATGACACTCTACAAATGGCACATCTGCACCCAAATGTTTATAGCAGCACAGTTCACAAACGCAAAGGTGTGGAAACAATCCAGGTGCCCATCAATACATGAGTGGTTTAATAAAATGTGGTATATGTATACCATGGAGTACTAGTCAGCTTTAAGAAACAATGGTGATATAGCACCTCTTGTATTTTCCTGGATAGAGCTGGAACCCATTCTACTAAGTGATGTATCTCAAGAATGGAAAAACAAGTACCACATGTACTCATCAGCAAACTGATATTAACAGATCAACACTTAAGTGGACATATAGGAATAACATTTATCGGGTGTCGGGTAGGTGGGAGGGGACATGGGCAATATACGTAACCTTAACATTTGTACCCCCATAAAATGCTGAAATAATAAAATAAAAATTGTCAAGGTCATCAAAAAGATGGAATGTCTGAGAAACTCACAGCTAAGAAATCCTAAGGAGACAAGACAACTAAATGTAATGTGGTATCCTGAATGAGATCATGTAACAGAAAAAGGACATTAGGTAAAAACTAAGGAAAGCTGAATAAAATATGGACTTTAGTTAATAATGATGTATTAATAATGTTCATTAAGTGCAACAAATGTGCCATGCTAATTAAAGATGTTGGTAATAGAAGAAACTGGGTGTGGGGTATATGAGAACTCCATAGTATATTCTCAATTATTCTGGACATCTAAAACTTCTACAAATAAAGTCCATTAAAAAAAAAAAGGAATAGTGACAAAATGATTATAAAACACTGACAAAACCTTTGTGATACGGAAAGAGAGTGAAAATTATTTGCCACTCTTGGAGATGACTATTAAACAATTTTCAGAATAAACAGTTGGTATATAAAAGGGAAATAAACATTTACTTCATCTTACAAGGAAAAACTGTAGTTCAATCCTAGTCATCAAGGGCGAGGTCTTTTTAACAGAGGAAAGCTGATTAATAGATCCAGAAAAATGACAGAGTTAGAAAAAGCACCATTTTGCAAGCCCAAATGAAATAGCTGATTCAAAGCTCATCAATAGATGTTAAAAATATCAAGTAAAAGGCTGGCTGCTGGGAAACAGGATATTCACAGGGAACCAAAATGTCACCTTACTGATCAACTGCTAATTGTAAAGGGGGAATCCATCTTCACAATGGATAGATCTGGTGAATGTCACCTTAACTGACCACACTTGAAGGAGACAACCTGATGCTTTGTGTTATGAATTAACACAATGTACATAGGAGCACCTATGCAAAAAAAACACAAAAAACTAAATATAATCCAGTCTTTAGATCCAATCTTCCATTTTCAGGAAACACAGTGGCTGGCGATACAAGTTAAATACCACAAGAAACCAATCAGACAGATCCAAAACGTGGGAACTTCAGCCTGGTTTCAAGAAGCCAGTATCAGGGGGTGGAGGAGGAGCAGAGCTGGGGACAACTGTAGATTGTTAGAAGTGCCTAAGACAACAACAATCAAATACAATGCATAAACTTTGATTGAATCTTGGTTCAACAAAACCAGTTACAAACTGGTCTTTTGGGAGGAAAGGGACTGAACAAGATCATGGACTAGTACTCTCCAGCAATCATTCCCCCAACAGAAACATCAATTTGAAAAACTACCCACACATGAAAGTATCTTCGCAGGCGCTAAGGAAATCAGGTGAGAGATCACAGTACCTGAGTGTGGCATAAATTGACCTTTTGGGGGAACAATTAGAAAAAACTTCAACATAGACTAGATATTAAGGCTTTTTTAAAGTATAATATACCTAGGAGAAAAAGAAATCTCCTTTACTTTTAAGGAGATGCTTGCAAACTGCAGCATTTAGTGGTCAAGTGTTACAAAAAAAAAGTATCTATTGAGAGAGAGATAAACAAATACGACCAAAATAAAAAAAAGCTGTTATAGCCAAGTAGTAGTATACAGGTTTTACTGTAATATCTTTCAACTTGTATGTTTGAAAATTCTTATGTTAGGAGCAGTGTGGGGAAATGAAGTCATTTTTAAAAATGAGGGGAGGGTTGGCCAAAATGATCAGTTGTAAAGCACCAGAAAACAGTAAAAGGAGATTCTATGGACAGATGTAACAAATGTACCCTTTGTACTCGCTTGCTTTTTTCTCATTATCCACTCGACATTATCCACACTCAACATCCGAGTGCAAAGGGTTAATCTTAAACCTGTCTCATACACTGTATGAGCATTAGGAAGATGGAGTCAAGAAACAGGAAATCAGTTTAAGAAACAATTCCTATATTTCAAAAGTTTAAAATGTCAACCAAAACTCTGCTGATAAAACCATATGAAACCGAACACTCCCAATATCTCTCATTTTCTCTAGAGAATAAAGAAGGGGCTACAAAAGATAAATACCATTTTTCCTCTTCAATTACAACGACTGGGAGTGATGGCAAATTCTGTAATTTTGAAATGTAAAAAGTATGGGAATGGGCTAGAGGATCAAGAACATAAATGAACTCATGAAGACCTTAAATCTATTGATAAACATATATGAAGATAACACAATAAATCAAAATCAGTAACATTTTATCACATATTAATAATGGGTTCTATAGAATTAAATTCTCTCTGCAATCCCTTACATACTAGTGGCTATGCTGCAGATATATATTGCACGAGACACAACTGTAAGTCCAGACCTAAAGGTAACTCCTTCACTAAATGGCTGAGAGGACTATCCTGGAGTTTCTCTGTGGAGTAAACTTTAAAATTTCATTCAATATCACCAAGTAGATACCTTCTCAAGGCCTTCTCCACAATACCTAGGATTCTACAGCCTTTTAACTATGATAATATCATGTCAACAAATATGTCAGCTCTTTTTATATGTGACTGCCCTTTTTCATTCCTAACAGACATGAAAATGTTATCCTACTTTTATCTCTTCCGAACTTTACAAAATTCTCTGGTTTTCTCTGCCATTTTTCCCTCTCTTAATCTATCCCAGTACTATTTTCCCATTTTTTAATAATTGGTACAATGTGTAAAAACTGGTACCCAAAATCTCACTCTGCGGAAAAACTAAAACCACATATACCAAAATTTTAAATAAGGAATCTTATGACATAAACCTTCATCAGGCTAACAAATTATTTTTCTTACAATTGTGAACTAGGTAATTCAAGCCAACTCTCTTACTGAGAACAACTAGAGAAAGTGGACACCTTCCCAAGTCCCCAGAAAAAAATTAAAAAATAAAAACAAAATCTTGCTTGAAGTACTAACAAGGCAGTAAAAAATTATGGAGGCCAAGATCGGGGAAAATAAGAAATCTTCACAGGTGAGCCTGGCTTCCGGTGCCATTTCCGCCACCCCTTCCCCAAGGGCATCTGCCAATTCCAAAAAGGTGACTGAAAAGCTGAGCTTGAACTTTCAACAGATCTATATATAACTAGAGAGGATTAAATATTACAATTATAGGAAACTATACACAGCTATAAGGATGGACAAAATAAGTGAAATTAAGCATACACACTGAAAAAACATATTGGAAAATCAGGTTAACTCTTAATTGACAGGACAAAAATAGGAACTATATTGGTGTTTAATAAGAGAAAGATGTAGGGATGGGTGAAGGGGGTGCTGATAACACCCCTGGCTTTATGCTGGGATCCAAAAGGGTCAGATCCTAGGAGTAAATAAAACATATAAAATAGACCACCCTTTGCAGACTCTGGAACACAGCTTTGAAACACCTTAGTGTCTAACTAGATTAAGATGACCCGGACTGCTAGTGTCACTAGCTAACCTCCTTCCAAATGTAAACAAAAATCCTCTCTGGAAGGAGATAGCATTATTCTCAAACCTTAAGTTGCCTTTACAATTTTTTATATATTATGTCTTAAAAAGAAAATCCAAGTTCCTAAACCAGGACAACACAAGTGACACAAAAGCCTATAGAAAAAGACCCAGAGAATCCAGATAATGATGTTATTGAACACAGATATGCTTAACATATTCAAAGAAAGTTTTTTTTAAAAATAAAGACTCATGAAAGACTGGCCCAGTACAAAACCCTGATAATTTCAAAATTTCAACATACTTCATTTCCTAATTTTTACATTCATTTCTGATGGGTTCTTTAGAAATTCCTACAGCTGTTCAAAACTCTCCTTGTTTTCCTTGAGTCCACATGCACCTGAAAAGAACACTTTACCTACTAAAGTAAGAAAAGTCAGTCATCTAATCTAAAAGGAATTCATACGGGCCCCCTAACTTGCCTTACCTGTACATTCCCCGAGAGGCAGCATACCCTGTTAAGTTGCCACAACAGAGTGAACTGCTACTGGGACCCATCATAGCTCAAATAAGAGGTATTCAAACATTTTACATCATAATCCATTATATACATATTTCTGTGTGTATCTATGTATAAGTACACTCACCCATCTAACTGAAATAAAACTTAAAAAAAAAAAACTATAATAATCAAAATTGTGTGGCTGGCATAAGGATAGCCACACAGATCAATGGAATAGAATTGAGAGTCCAGAAAATAAAGCCATTTTTAAGAATGTCAAGACAATTTGATAAGAAAGAATAGTATTTTCAAAAAATGGAGCTAGGACAACTGCCTATCTATATGCAGAAGAATGGTCGAACACCTGCCCCACATCCTACACAGAAAAATTAACTCAAAATGGATCACAGACCTAAATGTAAAAGCTAAAACTATAAAACTCTTAAAACATAAGAGTGATCTTCAAAACTTTGACTTAGGCAACACTTTCTTAGATAAGATAGCAAAAGCACAATCAACAAAGAAAAAACAGATAAATTAGGTTTCATTAAAATTAAAACCTTTTGTGTTGCAAACGATGCCATCAATAAAGTAAAAAGACAATCCCCAAAATAGGAGAAAATATTTATAAATCATACATCTGTTAAGCAACTTGTATCTAGAATATACAAAGAGCTCTTACAACTTAATACTAGAAAGATAATCCAATTTTTAAAATGGGTAAGAAATCTGAATAAATATTTCTCCAGAAGACATATAAATAGCGAAGCAGCACATGAAAAGATGCTCAAGATCATCAGGTATTAAGTATTTGCAAATCAAAACCACAATGAGATACCACTTCACACCCATTAGGATGGCTATTATCAAGACAGCAAACAAGTTTGAACAGCATGTGGAGAAATCAGAACCTTTACACCTTAGTGGTGGAAATGTAAAATGGTACAGCCACTTTGAAAAACAGTACAGTAGTTCACAGAGTTACCCATATGACCCAGCAATTCTACTCCTGGGTATATACCCAAGAGAAATGAAAATACACAACACACAAAAACTTGCACACGAGTGTTCATGACTGCATTACTTATTACAGCCAAAAAGAACAAACAGTCAAAACATCCACTGACTAAAGACTGGATACATAACATGTGGTCTATCTAAACAGTGGAATATTATTAGACTAATATAAAAGGAATTAAGTAATGACACATGTTTCATGATGAATGAACCCTGAAAAAGTCATGCTAAGTGAAATAAGCCAGTCACAAAAGACTGCATACTGTATCACTCCACTTACATGAAATATCTAGAATAGGCAAATCTATAGATAAGAAAGTAGGTAAGTGGTTGCTTGGGGCTGCGAGGAGGAGGAGCTACAGGGAGGAATGAGGAATGACTGCTAATGAGTATGGGTTTCTTTCTGAGGTGACAAACATGTTCTACAGTTAGGTTGTGGTAACAGCTATATTACTCCATGAATATACTAAAAAAGCTTCGAATTGTATGTATACTTCAAATGGATAAACTGCAATGGTATGTGAATTGTTTCTCAATAAAACTGTTAAATTCTTAACCCCTTTTTACATGTGACACACACTGGTATTTTCTACTTCATATCATTTATAAAGATAATATAAGTTGTGATCTCCTAAATTCATTCTACAACCCATAACTAGCACTGCCACAGAGCCCTGTTAATACTAGAACTGATACCCACCATGTCCTATTATTTGGACTAATCCCATCACACCTCACATCCCTGCTTACCTCGGTCACCTGAAAAAGTCCAACTCTCCCTGGTTATCTATTATTCCCTGAATTCCCAGAGCCATACTGCTTTGTATATCCTTCATTTTACTCCATCCCTCATTCCTAATTCCATTACTTGGTCTTCTGAAATTCCTAATTTGTGACAAGCAAACTTAGCCGATTATACCACTGTCCTATATCTATTATCCTTTCTTACACTATATATATGCTATACTATTATCCTCTCTTATTGTCATCTATCCTCCCTCCAATTCTCCCTCATTCATTGAGGATATCAGCAACTGGTTTACAGTATGCATCCTTACTCCCTTCACCATCTGCTAACGTTATCATTCATGCAGACTGTCCCTTTTAGTATCTCAGCCTCTTTAATTCAGTAGCCACCTCATGTCCACAGACCTATCCCTCAATTCCACCTCAGCAGCCCACATCCAAAATCATCTTGGGCATTATCAATGCCAGTAACTATCATCAGTGAACTCTCCCTTTCAGAGACCCCACTCTGATCACAGCTTTCAATCCTTCAAGTTCACTTACTCAAACCACACTCCATCCCCATCCCCAGACAATAAACACTCCCTTTAAAAAGCCTTCACTCCCCTTGTCCCTTTTTCCTTCTTTTATACTGACCTGGTGTCATGGCTAGTTTTATGTGTCAATTTGGCTATGCTGTAGTACCCAGTTATTCAATCAAACACGAATCTAGTTATGAAGGTATTCTGTAGATATGGTTAATGTTGACAACCACGAGACTAAGTATAAGAGACTATCCTTAATAATGCGGGTGGGCCTCAATCAGTTGATCAACTTTAATAGCAAAAAATAGGTTTCCCTGAGGAAGATAAAATTCTGCAATAACTCCTGCCCAAGAATTTCCTGCCTGCCCTAACAGATTTCAGACTTGCTGGCCCTCACAAAACCAAATTCTTTGAAATCTCTGTCTGTCTGTCTGTCTCTCTTGCTGACTAGTTCTGTTTCTCTGGGGAACCATTATATACCTGGCAAAATCTCACCTTGGATAAATCCAACTATCTGCCTTCTCCGTGCTTGTATCTAATCCATTAAATCATGCTGGGGGGAAAAAATCACAAAAAGAGGCTGACTGATAGAACTTTAAATTCAAGATTTCAAACCTTAAATGAACAATCAATACTTCTTGGCAAACTGCTTCAAACTTCCCACACTCCTATTCCCCTCTGCCCATAAGAATCTCATACTTCATTGAAAAAACAGAAACCATGAGAGATGATGATGAAAGCCAGGAGAATAAGGCTTCACCTTCCAACCACCAGACTTCCTTGCAAGGGCATACAACTTTCTGCATTCCCTTCTGTTTGATGGGCTCCTTTAAGGAGAGTCAAACTCTGCCTGTGCTCTGTACCCTCTTTTCCTGCATATAGTATTCTCTCTTTTTCACTCTCTCTCACTTTCTGGATCCCACATTTTCCTTTATCTACTAACCCATTTCTTTGTTCCACTTCAGAACTAATCTTGAAAAGTTATCTATACCCACTGTGTTAATAACACTTGCTCATTTCTCACTCTTTTTATAAAATTTGCATTCATTGTTTTATAATAACCAACTTCAACTTGGCTCCTTTCTTCCCATTTTAATAAGACTACTCATCAAGATCACCAACAATTTCCCACATAATCTCTCTATGCCTACTTCCTCACCTATAAAATGGGAGTAACAGTGCCTACCTTGTAGGGTTGTGTGATGTTTAAACAATTTATGTTTAGAGAACAGTGCCTGGTATATGATAGGCACTGAATAAGTATAAGCTATGAATATCATTAGTATATTCTGGATTCTTGTTTTCTCTCGGTTCTGATTTTTTGTTTCTAGCTTAATATGTGTAGGCCCTTGAGTAGTAAACTGCCTCAGCTTTTTTGGGGAAGATGGGAAGAGACAGAAAATAAACTATGTAATTTCCATTAAGCAATGAGATCTCTACTAAATGTCAGCCAAGTATCTTCAATAACTACTGCATAATTTCATAAGGATGAGCTACCTCAAACCCAATCACCAAATCAAATTCACTCCCTCCGCCCCCTCACTCACCCAAATGCTTTCCTGATTTGCTGATTTTTGCCAATATCATTTTTCCAAGCATAAGACCTTCTTGTCTACATTCATTCACTTCTCACTTCTATATATCTTGACCTCTACCTTGAATGTATGCTCTCTGACAGCAGACTAAGTTATATTTTTAGGAACTGCCTCTATGTGCTAAGCGCTCATGAATGCAGCCTGTATGTACAGTCATGCCTCACTTAACAATAGGGATACATTCTGAGAAATGTATTCTTACGCGATTTCATCATTGTGTGAATACCACAGTGTACTTTCACAAACCTAGATGGTATAGCCTACTACACACCTAGACTCTATGGTATAGCCTATTGCTCCTAGACTATAAACCTGTACATCATGTTACTATACTGCAGGCAACTGTAACACAATGGTATTTGTGTATTTAAACGTGTCTAAACACAGAAAATATACAGTAAAAATATGGTATTTTAATCTCATAGGACCACTGTCATATAGTCAGTCCTTGACTTAAACATCCTTATGCAGTGCATGGTTGCCTTATCAAATAAGACACAAAGAAGTTAATTACAAATCCTGTGTTCACTATCAAATGATCCATTTAACATTTTGAAAACCAAAATTCATCTCAAATTTATTCACATTAACCTTAGAAAGAAAACTTCATACTACTATAATTACTCCCATAATCCCTCTCTAATTTCCCTATTATTCATACCTTTAAATACTCAGCAAATATACAGGCATTTTGGTTCTTGTTCTACACATTAAGGAGGAAAACTATAATCTTTTAAAGTCACTGCTACCAATACAATAAGAGCAAAAAACTGGGCTATAAAAGTTTGGGGGAGGAGGTAAAAATCAAAGGGAAAAAAAGGCTGGCATGATTTATATGTGAAAAATCAAAAATTCAACTATAAAACTATTAGAAACAATAAGGATTCAAAAAGAGGACTTATTATTTAACAGACAAAATATTAAGTAATATATAAAATAAAAGCTTTCTTTTTTTTTTTTTGAGACAGAGTCTCACTCTGTTACCTGAGCTAGAGTGCCATGACATCAGCCTAGCTCACAGCAAACTCAAACTCCTGGGCTCAAGCAATCCTCCTGCCTCAGCCTCCCAAGTAGCTGCGACTACAGGCATGTGCCACCATACCCGGCTAATTTTTTCTATATATTTTTAGTTGGCCAGCTAATTTTTTTCTATTTTTTTTTTTTTTTTTGTAGAGATGGGATCTCACTCTGCTCAGGCTGGTCTCAAACTCCTGATCTCAAGCAATCCTCCCGCTTCGGCCTCCCAGAGTGCTACAATTACAGGCATGAGCCACTGTGCCCAGCCAAAAGCTTTCTTATATACAACCAGATAGTGGATAAAATGGAAGAAAAGATGACATTTCCAACAGCAAGAAAAATAAATAGCAGAAAAACTTAAACATATAAAATAGCAAAAAAACAAACAAAAACACACACACACACAAAACTTTAAAATGCTATTAGAAACCCATAAAGAGATTTGAACAAACGAAATGGTTTTCTATACTCTTGGATAGAAAGGTGCAACATCATAAAGCTGTCAGTTCTCCCACAAATACAAAGAAATCCTAATAGCAAACTGAATCTGTGTAACTGAAGTCAAGCATGGAGGAAGGTTATCAACTTTGAAAAGATATGGGAAAACTTTCTGTGTGATGAAAATGTTCTATATTTTGGTGTGGGGATTACACAGGTATATACATATATAGGCAAACTTATTGGGCTGTACATGTAATGCTTGTGCATCTTACTGTATGTAAATTTTACACAAATAAAATGAAACATAAAGTGATCCCAATAGAAATGGCAACAGGATTGGCAGAGGAGGAAACTAAACTAGACTAGATGGGTGGATTCTAAAAGTTCACATAAAATAAGATGCATACCAGAAAAAAATTTCTGAAGTAGAAGAGAAATGGCTGTACATGGTGACTCACACCTATAATCCCAGCAATTTGGAAGGACCAGGTGGGAGGATCCTGCTTGAAGCTAGGAGTTTGAGACCAGCCTGGTAGTGAGACCCTGTCTCTATAAAAAAATTTAAAAAAAAAACAAATTAGCTGGGCGTGGTGGTGCATGCCAGTAGTCCCAGCTACTCTAAAGGCTGAGGTAGGAGGATCACTTGAAGCCCAGGAGTTCAAGGCTGTAGTGAGCTATGATCATGCCACTGTACTTCCACCCTAAGTGACAGAGCAAGACCCTATCTTTAAAAAAAAAAAAATTAACTTATAAAAAGAATAAAATTACAGAGAACTAGCCCTAACAGAAAATATAGCATAAACTACAATAACTAAAACAGGATGGCTTGCTTGGTTCTCAAATGGGCAGAATGGTCAATGGAACCAATGGTCCCAGATACATATGGAAATTCAGTAAATGATAAAGCTAGCATTTTAAATCAATAAGACAAAGACAGATTATTTAATAAATAATGGTGGGACAAATGGACAGTCACCTGATAAAATACTACTACTAATAATAATAAGGTTGGATCCATAAATAATATCCTACCCTAAAAAGGAAAACAGCAGATTGGAAAAAATATTTCCAAAAAATAGCATGGAGTTAATTTCCCTAATGTAAAAGTAAATCCTACTAATTTAGGAAAATAAGCAACAAAGTTGTAGAAAACTATGAAAGGTAAAGGGCAGGTCAGAAGAAAAAAAATACAAACAGCCCTTTAAAAGATAAAAGATATTTAATTTCACCTAAAGAAGTGATGAGAAAAGAAGCAGGCACCCTTACACAGTGAAATGGAAGTTGGACAACCTCTACAGGCTCCACTTCAGCAATATATATCAAAATTACAAATGCACACACTCTAGCCTAGCAATTCCACCTCTGGAAACTTATCCTATACATTTCTATACAAGCGTGATATGATATATGCACAGGTAATCCACTGCATATGGCTTCTGATAGCAAAAGATTGAAAACAACCTAAACGTACACCAAAAAGGAGCTAAATAAATGTCACGCGTGTATAATGATGCTATGGACTGAATGTCTGCATCCCTCCAAATTCATATGTTGAAGCCCTAATCTCCAATGACATAATATTTGGAGGTGAGAATTTTGGGAGATAATTAGGTTTTAGAGGAGGTCATCAGGGTAGAGCCCCAATGATGTGATTAGTATCCCTACAAAGGAGGAAGAGACCAGAGCTCTCTCTGGTCATGTGAGGATACAGCCAGAAGACAGCCATCTATAAAATCAGGAAGAGGGCATTCACCAAGCAACCAAATTGATTAAGCAGACTAATCTTGAACTTCCCAGCTTCCAGAACTGTGAGAAATAAATTTCTGTTGTTTAAGCCACCCAATCTACGGTATTTTGTTATAGGAGCCAAAACATCTGTTTGAGCTGTTTCAGACAAATGGAATACCATGAAGCTGTTAAAAAAAAAAAAAAAAAAGCATTACTATTTATGTATTGATACAACTGATATGAAATCATCTCTAAGCTATACTGTTAAGTTAAAAGAGGCAACGGGCAGTATACATAATATGCAACAACTTAGATTTAAAAGGGGCCAGAGGATATATGGTATTGTATATATGTAAGACACAATCTTTCAATGACAAGGTGAAAACCTATAAAGCTGTGAAAAATAAAAGTTCTTTAATATGTTTATGACAAATATATTTGGTGGCAAAATCTAACAAGAAGTAGCATAAGACTATACTCTTTATTCATCCCACTTATTATACTATTTATGCTTTCAATAAAGAAATATGAATGTCTTTGATTTGGGGATGCTACCACCTCCTACTAGAGATCTTGGACAATACAGTTGATGCCCTATATTATCTTTCTACAATTCTAAAAAAATTCTAAAATACATCTGGTCCAAGAGTTTTGAACAAGGGTATATATATATATATATATATCCTTATTTACTTGTGTATATATAAACTATCTTTGGAAAGATTCATAGGAAACTCAACACTGTTTCCAGGCAGAAGAACTGTGTGGCTGTGCAGAGTGGAAAAGGAGATTCTTCGCTGTGTATTTTTTTAAAAATCTCTAGAATTCTGAATCAAAGTGAACACACTAGTCAAAACATAAATGAAATGTAAATAAAATAAAATCACTAAAACTTTAAATTAAATCCTCAATAATAACAGATAAAACCAGATGCTTTGATTTTTGTTTTGACTGACAAGTTACCCTTTTTCAAATCACAGGGAAATCTAAACAGCAGTAGCTTTATTTTATCTTACATTTGGCTAATGCAAATGGAATCTGAGAGTCAGAGAGCCATCGTCTCTGGAATAAGCCAGAAAATTGTGAGTTTCTTCTACTCCAGTAACAGCTTTTAGGAAATAGCAACTTCCTGATGTTTTTGATGTCTCCCACTCAGCAAAGCAGGTGTACATGCATGGCTGGTTTTCCATTATAGTGTTCCCGGATACAAGGTGGGTGATGGACTTGGGCCTCTCAGCACCAGGAAGCAGTAGAGCCCACACTTCTCAATACCAGAGTTAAGACTTAAGAAAGTGCTCCTAGCACAGAGGTAGCCTGAAGTCACAACAGTTTCGAGACAAGGGTTTGAGGATTCCAGTTAGTATCTGAGTAGCATCTTTTCACTATCTGCTCTTCATACACTCAGTTTTATACCTGTCACATTCCAAAATGACTCTTAGGTGACTATAAGAATTGCCTTTTCTTATGGTTTGGATTTTGACCAGTCTGTGCCAGACTCTCAACTTAAACCAGAAATTAGAAAGGAAGTCATACTGCTTTCTAAGGGTTATGGAGTGAATATAAAGGCAGGGCAAGAGATGTAAGGCTTGGAAGTCCCCAAATGTCCCAATGACAACAGAAATTCCCAGTGAAATGACTAACAGTATTTGCTTCCTTGTGCTCTGACATAAAAGCACTTATGTTTGTCCTTATCTTCTGTCAAGCTATACTCAGATCACTGAAGACAGAAACTGACTTCTACCTCCTTTGGCTCCCACGTAATTTATTACCTGGATTGGTATAGAGTAGCTTCTCAATAAATGCTGCCTATGTAAAACTAGTGTCATCTCACAGTTGCTGTCCTCAAGAAGAAACAAGAAATTTAATAAATCCTTGTAAGCATAAAAATTCTATATAGAAACCTTAGAAAACTTAGGAAAACATAGAAAAGATAATATTTCTAAGGTGCTACTAATAATTTCTCTTATTTTTCTAGAGGCCTCTAGAAAATATTTAATGAATATTAATTAATGAAAATAATTAATGAATTTTACCAGGTCTCAGACAAATTTGCAATCTTCACAGCGTCAAAGATCCCAATAAAATTAAATTTAAAAAATATGACAGCATTCCATTATCTTCAAATGTGCTACATGATAAAGCTATTTTGGGCTCCTGAATGCCCATTCCTTTAAATAGCTGTCAAAATAAACCTAGGAAAGCTTAGGCAATTCCCTGCTGCTAGAAAGCATAAAAAATGGTACAACAACTTTGTATCAGAGAATGTGGCAAATACTATCCCTTCAATATCTGCTTCTGGAACATTACCAAATTTTAAGGCAGAGAGGATTACTGGTCCAAATGTTAAAATAAATCATTTTAGTCAATTCAGATTAGATGAGACGATCAAATTTTAAATAAACCTTCCAGAGATGCAGAGGGAAACAACTGGCCTACTCTAGAGAATGAGAATGCATGCTGTGCATTAAATTGATTTTTAAATTTACTTGGTATTTTGCATTTGTTTGAAGTTAAAAATAATAAGTGATAACAATAGCTAAAACTTCCTGAATACTTACATCTTCTGTTCCAGGCACCATACCACCAGTGCAAGGCACTGTACATGCAGTACCTTATTTACACCTCACAGCCCTATGAGGTTATGTGCTATTATTCTTCTCATTTAACAAATAATTACAGGCCCAAATATGATATATAACCTAAGTAGCCTACGCCACATAGTTAGATTTGGAAGGATTAGAACTCAGGGCTGACTCTAAAGCCCATGTTAGCAATCACTGTGAGGTTTGGGTTCCTTAACTTTCTAAAGAATTGGCAGATTTTAACTAAATCTGTAATTCTACTAAAGTGGAAAAGGAAACACAGATATTTGCTATCTTTGTTATATAACCCACCACCATAAAAAAGAATGGCAGCTAGCACATTTTCCAAAAGGCCTTATACATACACACACAATTTTAAAAACTGGATTTCGATGAAATTTGGCCTACCCAGAGATTTGTGGTGGGCTTTTGTTTACAGGAAGCCCTCTCATATGTATTTTAAAAGATCATAAATGCACTGTTTAGAGATGCCTTAAGTTTCATTCCTGATCATAAGCTTCTTGAGGATAATGAACTCTTCATTTTCACATCTTCCACAACATTTCTGAGAGCATCAAACCTCCTTAAGAAGGCATCGTCCTACAGAATGAATAAAATCTACCATCAAAGAATCTCTAGCTTATGCTGAAGCTTTCTATTTGTTTTATAAGTCTGTATTAGAGAAAAAATTTAACTTGATAATTTTTTCTGCTTCTGAAAATTACAAAAGTCTAACTTTGATTACTATTCTTGACCTGGACTTCTGATTACCACCCAAGAATTACTCTTTTTT
This sequence comes from Mirza zaza, assembly GCA_008750895.1. NCBI lineage: Eukaryota > Metazoa > Chordata > Mammalia > Primates > Cheirogaleidae > Mirza > Mirza zaza. The sequence continues at coordinate 23,269 of VSMD01105310.1, forward strand.
GTCCCAGTATGTTTTCTGAATAACCACCTATCTAAGGAACAACCTTCTATTATAGAAAGAGTTCTGACAACCTCAGTTTACAGTTCTAAAGCCAAAAAAGTTAAGCAACTTGTCTAAGGCTCCAGAGCTTGTTGATGACAAAGTCTAGATGACAGAACTGAAAACCTGGGTCTGATTCCTGTATTGCTCTAGTTCCACCTATTGCCCTGAATTATCATTCTTACAACTCTTACTTCAATATTCCTTTGCATTTGTTTGAAGTTAAAAATAGTAAGTGTACCTTTTAGCTGGTACATTCTGTTGAATCAGAACTCATTCCTGAAATCAAAGTTCAAGTTAACCTGCCTGCATTAGAGTAAGAATGCAAAGCTTCTAAATGTTCAGGTAGAGAGCTCATAACTAAGACAATAAGCATCACAGCTCACTGAAATAGGCAAATGATTCATAGATAAAGCTATGTGGTTATAATGACTTCCCTGCATTACATTAATCAGAAAGGCTACTACTACTCATTCCACTGACTTGACCAGAGACCTCTGTAGAGCTGGCATCTTAATATTAGGAAGACGTTATTTTAAACTTCTATACATGCAACAAAGCATCTCAACCATGCAGATGACTCGAATATGTCAGAATTCAACACACTGGCAAAGCAGACCTACAATAAACAGGCTCCTATTTAACTACCTCTTAATTACCACTAGTTTGTGACTAATCACTCAACAACAAATTACTTCAAGTTGTTTCACCGAGCGCCATCACATTCATTTTGATCATTTCCATCATATTAGGCATGCAGTAAATAGTTAAAATTTTAAAAGCATTAATTTTGGTACAATATATTCTTACACTAATTTCCTTTCCAAGTGGTATTTCCTTCAGGATCTAAAGGAGTATGAAGAATACAGTTTCCAATTCTACCAGATTGATTCACTCCCTGGTGATTCAGGCATGATCCCAACTAAGGTGGGAAGGGTCTTTTCTTAAATCCCGCTTTAAGTGAGCCCTTTTCAAACTCATTAGAAGAATATACTTACTAAAAAAATCAGTGCTATCTCTTCCTTTAAAACACAATTTGGAGTAGAATATGGAGTGACTGCTAATCAGTATGGAGTTTCTTCTTAGGGTGATGACAATGTTCTGGAATTAGTGGTTATCAGTGTACAACTTTATGGATATACAAAAACCACTTAAATGTACACTCTAAAAGAAAGAATTTAATGGTATTTAAATTAAATTTCAATAAGGCTGCTATTTTTAAAAACCAACAGAATTTGGAAAACAAAATCACACAACTCTGGTTCCGTACATTGCCTGTGAGCTACTGCCAAAGGATTATCAATAACCTTTACTAGAATCTGACATACCTTAACTAGGTAAAGCAATAAAAGTTTGGTTTTTTAAGATTTTCATCCCTTACCTTAATAAAGTATCATTTTCTCATTTCTTCATTCTACATCTAATACTAACTTCAATTCAAATTCTTTCATATCTAAAACAAATGCTAAAATGTATTAACTAGTGAGTAGAAAAGAGCTGTAACTTGGATAAACCGATATTATTTTGAGTTTTAGGGCCATATGCTTCCCCAGTAGTGTTAGTACAAGTTAAAACTTAAACATTTCTAATAAACATTCTAAAACGTTATTAGAAATCTAATATTTCTAATAAAACATTAAAACAGCTTTTGTTTTAGCTTTTCCACTTAAAGGAGTCACCAAAAACTTTTCAAATAATATTCACAAAAGGATAAATACAATCATTTCAGACACCACTGAAATACCACTCTATGTATATCTGTATGTATATATATGTACACACACAGAGACACACACTCCACAACCTACACTGCTCTATTAATCATATTAGAAAACATTTAGACAACATTTTATTCTGGATAGTGAATGGCCTGGAAATAGAAAAAAAAATGATACTACAGTGATTCAAAAGTCCCTGTCGTCATAACAGATAATGTACATGAATTGATCATTTTGCCATCTAGAAGAGACAGTTGCATGAAGGTTCTCAAACTTTATAAAGAATATTAAAAGTGTTTTTTTTAAGGCTTGGTTTAAATATTACCGATTATAAAGAGCTTTTCATCAATCCAACTTTCATTGAACACTTACTATATTCCAGGCTAGTTGGTGGAGAAACAGATGCAAGACAGGCCTGCCCTCAAGGAGTCCCATTTTGGTTGCTTGCTTTTGTCAGGCACAGCACTAAACATGTTCACTTAACAGCATCTGACCTCCTAGGTTTAATTTTAACCACAGCAGGGGAATCTGAGGTAATCATTACAAATGACTGTAAGGCTGTAAGACTGGAAAAAATAAAATTTAGAAATAAACAAAAGCTATTGTATATTTAGACCAAATCTAACTCTTCTTCGTAACATAAATTACACTTGAACTTCCAGATATACCGCTAAAAAACAGTAAAATGACCCAGAGTATTATACCTTCCTTAACACACAACGCTTACATGATTGTCTCATTTAAAGGTGCAGCTATTACACTTCAGTCAAAGCATCCTCTTACATTGCAGGGTATTAAACCTCTCCATCTGAACAGTTGCTGAATGAATGAATGAATGAAATAAACAGATGTTCTAATTGCCAAGGAGATACTTGCTGGATGCTTATCTCAAAACACAATGGACTGAAAGACCAAAATTCTACCGGAAGGATCACTGAATTTCAGAGGTAAAAATGGTCATCACCGGCCACTGTCTAATACCATGTAGTCAACATGTTATTAAATTCACACTGAAGATCAGAGCGAGAACTTTTAGAAACGAACACTGTTCATCACAGCACTTCAACATGGACTTGGTTCCACCATCTCTGGGTCGGGAACACAGTGCAAGACAAAGAAATGGGAGGATGGGGCGAAAAAGTCAAAAGGTCAGTACCGAGTGACCCTCAAGAGGACGCGCGCCGACCGCGGAGCCCGGGCGGAGGCTGACGGCCACCTCCCGCCCACGCCGCGGCCCGGCTCTCCCTCGCAGCCCAGAGCTGGAGGCCACTCGGGGCTCTTTCGGCCTGCCGCCGCGCTCGCCCGGAACGTCGGCACAAAGAAAGCACCGAGAACAAAATACGGTCCCCACCGGCGCCGGGCGGCGCGAGCACCCGCGACCCGCGCCCTCCGCAGCCACGCGCCGCCGGGGGAGGCGGCCGGGGCGCGGCGGGCCACGGAAGCGCCTCCGTCCCGACCTTCGCCCAAGTGTTTCAGAACTTGCCATCCGCCCCCACTCCATTTTCTCCTCCCGCCGAGGAAGCGGCACCCGCGCGAGGAGAACGCGCGGACGGGCCGACGGCGGAGCTCCGGGCGGCGGGCGAGCCGCCGCGGCGCACCGGTCCCGCAGCCCCACGCCCCTCGGCCGGCCCCCGCCGCCCGACCGCTATTGTTCCCGCGCCGCCGCCGTCCGCCGCGCGCTCCCGCCGCTCCCGGGAGGGGGTCACGGCTGAGGAGAAGGCGGCGGCGGCGCGGGAACATAAACAGCGCGGGGCCGCAGCCGCCTCGGCCCTGGGCGCCCGCTGCACTCACCCGACAGCGCAGCGAGCGGCGACAGGGAAGCCCGCCAGTGGAGACGGGCGCCGTGCAGGCGGTCGCCGCGGCCGTTAGCCAGCGCTGCCGGCGGCTCCGCACCCAGGGCCGCGTCGTCCGGCCTCCGCCGCTCCGCTGAGTAACAGGGACGCGGGCCGTCACCGCGCACGCCCGCCTGCGTCATCGCGTAGCGCCCCGCCCCGCGCCTCTCGCGCGGCCCGCGGGGCGGGGCAGCCCCTGGGCCCGGATTGCGGGGGCGGGGCTGCAGCCCGGGGGCGGGGCTACTCCGGGGCCTGCGGTACGCGCGGAGGTCGCCCAATGGCGGAGCCGGGGGAGAGCCAGCGAGAAGGACGCGCGAGGGGCGTGGCCGGAGCGGGAGGGGCGGGGCCCTGGCCGGCACGTGGAGGCGCGTGGCCCGGCCGACCGCCGCGGTTGGCTGCAGTCGCGCGGCCCGGGCCTCCGCCCCCGGCGGCTCGCCCTAGGGTGCGACGGTCAGGTGTGCCTAGGCCTAACCTGCGGGCGGCCAACGGGCCCGCCCCGGCGCGCGGCTGAGGGGCTACCTGCCTCTGCTGTCTGCGCCGCCACATCCCATTCTAGGGCCCGCGTCCGGCCCCAGGCAATAAATGGTCTCTTCGGCCTCTGGGAAAAGCAGCTTCCTGTTTTTCCAAAATTCGCCTCCTTCCAGGTTCCTTGCCTGACCTCTGAGGCCCCACAAAGTGTGTAACTGTTAATCAGTTAATGGAAGCGGTAAATTGGCAAGCCCTTAAATAGCCAGCAATGGATACATCCTTGCGAGAGAATACGTTTCAGCAATTTAAACGCCATGTGTTCAAGGAATTCTTAACATGAGAAAATGTTCACAATGTATCATTAAGGAAAGGAAGCAAGAAACAAGTCTGTATATATAGAATGATCCCACTTATGTACTATATATATACACACAGAAAAAAACGGGGAAAGAAATAATGTCAAATTATTTTAGCAGAGTGGTTCATCATTGGACTGTAGAATGAAGGGTGATTCGGTTCTCTTTTATACTTTGGGTATTTTCCCATGGTTTTCAAAAAGAACAGTTATGTTCATAATCAGAAATAAGTCACTTTAACAATATATAAATATTTGTTTTAATGAGTAAATTTGGGTAGACTATTTTCCCATTACATATTGGGCTAGCCTGTTTCTAGTGATTTTGAAATGGAACAAAATGGGTGCATTCATTCATTCATTTATTCTCTTTCCATTCCTTCCCTCCCTCTCAAACTTCTTTATTTCGTTCCTTTACTTCTTCAATAAATATTTATCTCATGCCCACTCTGTGCCAGGAATAGAGCTTACGGACTTAATCACTATAATATGAAAATAATAACAGTAAACAAATGCAAAATTATCACTGTATTATAATACAAATGGATAAGGATACATGGTATTATGAAACCAACTGATATACTAATTAGTAAGGCCAGGAAAGGTTTTCCTGAGGAACTGCCACTGGAGTTGAGAAGAGGTTTGACTAGGCAGGGAATATTTCAAACAGAGCTAACTTGGTGTGCAAGAGTCCTGTGATGAGATGGAACTAGGTAAGTTGGAGAAATTGAGGAAATGCCAGCTCTGCTGGAAGAGCAAGAAAGAAGAAGCCATGAGCTGAAGTCAAGAAGACTGCCAAAGGGATCAAACCTAGTACAGTGACACTGGCTGTGCTGAAAATCTTTTTATCCTAAGTGCAATGGGAAGCCCCTGACATGTTCAGCAGAGGGGGTGGCATGATCAGATGGCATCTTGAAGATTCCTTATTGGAAGGAGGCCAGGTAAGTGTAGGAGTGGTGTAGGTGCAGGAGGTGGAGGCTTGGTCCAGTTTGATGGTCATGGAAATAGTAAGTGGAAAAATCTGAGAACTGTTCCAGAGATCCAATGTGCAGAACTTGCACGTTCTACAAGTGATGGGTTAGGTGGCACAGTGAAGGAGTGGGACTCATCAAGGAAAACTCATGGCTTTCTGGCTTATGGCCAAGGACGGATGTTGGAGCTGGTTCACCAGGATGGGGATCTTGGAAGAAGTCCAGGTTGTAGTGGAAAGATCATGAGAGCAGATTGGTTGGTTGTTTGAAGGCTTTTGAGATACCTGAAAGAAATGCCAAGTTAGCACTCGGATATACAGAGCTGAGGCTCAGCTAGGTGAGAGATGACAGAGATGACTTGGAGCCTTGGGATGGATGAGTTAGCCTAGGCCAGAGGGAGAGAAGGTAGTGCATGAGAAGAGAAGAGGGCTTGGAGCAGGCCTGAGGAACTTCAGCACTGAATGGCCACGAAGATTAGCCTGTGATGGAGCTGCCAGGGAGATAGAAAACCAGGAAAGAGGAATTCAAGAAGAAAGAAGTGATCAATAAATATGCAAAATTAATATAAGCATATAAGGAGGCTTGAAATCCTGGAGTAATAAAACCAGAAGTGGACTAGAGTGGGCTGCGATGGATGGGAGATGAGAAAATAGAGGTGGTGAATATAGATGAGTCAAGCAGTGAAGACTGGCGTATTTTGCATGTGATGGGAAGACTGTTGAGAGGGAGAGATTGAACAGACATGGAAGAGAGGAATAAACATGAATGTGTTACCCAGGAGAGCATGGAGTATGATTGGTACACAAGCGGAGGTGGTAGGTATCTCTCCACCGGATAAATTACTCTCCACCAAGAAAATTAAAGAGCTGAAGGTAACAGAAAACAATAAATCATCAGAGCAGTTGTGAAGTGAGGGAAGTTGCCAGAAACAAAGCCCCGGGGTTTCACGCCCAGTTCTGTGATGCTATTAACAGCCCCTGTTTTATTCAACAGGGTGAGCTTCTGATTTAGCATCAGCCTACCACTGTCAGCTTCTGATTAACTGTGTCTAGAAAGAACATTCCACATATTTACATGTGTGCATGTGTCTGTGTGTGACTTCAGGAGGCATTTTGCTACTTCTGGTTGAATATAATCATCCCTGATATTCTACAAATTCAAAATGCTTTTTGTAACCCAAGTGTGGTGCTAAGCCTTATTCTTCCTTGTCAGCCTATGGGGGCCTGACTCAGAAAAAGAGGGAAAGCTAGGAAATTCAGGCTTATTGCCTCTTGTCCCAGGGGAGCTGTCTTGGGGACAGCTAGTCCTTGGGTCTTTCTAAGGCTGGGATGGGGAAGCAGAGAAAAGGAAGCTTCAGGCCTCTTAAACTCGGCTCTTCTGGAGCCCTGACGAATGTTCAAGAAGAGGTTGTACCTGTCCAGACTACCTTTTTCCTTGTCATCCCCCAGAACACACACACAATGGATTGCACTAGAGACAGTTCTTTGGCTAAGGTGTCAGGTGAGTGTCACCAAGCTGTTCAGGGTGCAGAAACTGAAAGTTGATACTTATCATTTCCTAGTTCCCTGACCTCACTCCAAAGGGTCGGGAGTTGGGTTGGGGAGTGCTTACTGACAGAGGCCTGCATGAGGGCATCTCCAAGAATGCTCCCCTTCTTCTGACCCACCTCTACCACTGTCCTTCTCCATTTGCTTTGCTTTCAAGCCTCCAGTCTGGTTACCTGCCCACTGTCCCTGGTCAAGTCTACCTTTCCCTCCACAGAAGGAAGAGGTTCAGCACCTTGGTCAGTCACCATCTGACCCTGCTCTTTGAGGATCTTTCAAGGTAGAGCCTGCCGGCTCCCAAGGGGCCAGGACAGGTCCTAGTTGCATAATCGAGGAAGGAAAGAAGGGTGCTCAAATTGCAAAGTGATCTCCCCAACTACAAGAACTGTGTGGCTTATTTCACCAGGGGTAGGAAGGCACCAAAAATGACTGGAACTCTTTGGTCACAATTTGAACAAAACAAAGTGGAGACAGAATTGGGTGGTACTTCATCTTTGTTTTCAGGTGCACACAACAGAGAAATAACTAAGCTAGTCAAGCCCATAGATTGAGTTCACATGCATATTCCCATGAAAAAAAAATTGTCAGCATTTATTCCTCTAACACAATGTTTTCAAGTTGTGGTTCCCGAGACCAGCAACACAAGTGTATCACCTTAGAACTTGTTGGAAATGCAAATTCTCATACTCACCCCAGAGCTGTTGAATCAGAAACCCTAAGAAAGGGGTCAGCAGTTTGTGCTTTGACGAGCCCTCCAGGCATTTCCGATGCCCACTCCGGTCTGAGAACCTCTGCTCTAGGACACTGGTTCACGAGGCAGCCTGCTCATTTGAATCCCCTTGCGAGTTTTGCAAACTACCCACACCTTGGTGCTCCTTCAGCAGTCTGGGGTGGAGCCCAGACTTCTGTAGATTTTTTTAAAACCCCTCAGGTAATTTTGATTGTAGCCAAGACTAATAAATTTGGCATAATGTCTGTTCTTTGAAATCTCAGAGTAGACTGGATGGAACATTCAGCTCTCCATAGCTTTTCTGCTTTCGGGTTTCTCTTAATTCTTACTTCTATTATTAATTCTTTTTTCTAGTGTTTCGCCTGCGCACACAACTTACATGCACCTATGCTGAATTGTCCTCTCTCCTCCCACACCCACTGTCTCAGTCTGCTTGGGCTGCCCAACAAATGCCATAGACTGGGTGGCTTAAACAAAGAACCTTATGTCCTCACAGCGGTGGAGGCTGGCAGTCTGCGACTGGGGGTACTGGCGTGGTTGGGTTCTGGTGGGGGCTTTTCTCTTGGCTTGCAGATAAATGGCTGCCTTCTCTCCGTGTCCTCACATGGCAGAGGGAGAGAATATGAGCAAGCTCTCTGGGCACTAATCCCATCATGAGGGCCCCACCCGTATGACCTCATCTAGACCTAATTACCTTCCAAAGGACCCCCTCCGTATACCATTCATGGAGGGTTAGGGCTTCAACATGCGAAATTGGAGGGGATAGGGATACGATTTAGTCCACAGCACTCAAATATTGAAGATATTCAATATTTATCCCCTGGAGAAAAAGACAAAAGGACTTGAATGGGAGGGAAAAAACATATTATTTAAGTCCTATAACTGATAAATAAAATAAATTCCTTGTTGTTGTTTTAAATAAATGTGTCTTTCAAAAGAGGGCTTTCTGCCAGACCTCTCAGCATGGATACCCTACCCCATCTATAATTCTTGGCTAAGAATTTTTTGCAGCTTGGTAGGATTTTGCCATATATAACTTCAGTCCCCACCCCCCAGGCTGCGGACCGGTAGTGGTCCATGGCCTGTTAGGAACCAGGCCACACAGCAGGAGGTAAGTGAGTGAAGCTTCATCTATAGTTACAGCTAGCTGCTCCCCATCACTGGCATCACCACCTGAGCTCCACCTCCTGTCAGGTCAGTGTTGGCATTAGATTCTCATAGGACCACAAACCCTACTATAAACTGTGCAGGCGAGGGATCTAGCTTGTGCACTACTTTTGAGAATCTGATGCCTGATGGCCGGAGGTGGAGCTGGGGAGGTGATAACAGCGCTGGGGAGCAGCCGCAAATACAGATTATCATTAGCAGAGAGGTTTGACTGCACAATATATGTAATATGCTTGAAAGCATCCCCCTCACCCAATGCCCATCCGGGGAAAAATTGTCTTCTGTGAAACTGGTCCCTGGTGCCAAGAAAGTTGGGGACTGCTGATTTACAACTCCTGTACTGCAGAACATTTGTCTAGGCCCTGAGGTGGAGAGAAGATAGCACCTCAATACTGGCCCCTCTCCCTGGCATAGTCCTAGGAAAGTCCCCTCCACCCCATCTCCACCTTTCCCTCCAGGCATTTCAGAGGGGAAACTGGAGCTCATGCTAGACTGGCAAGCATTGCACCAATGACCAGTAACCCTTTAAAGCAGGGAGACCCCTGTGAATCAGCAACTTTTGCCAACAATCCCACTCATTCTCAGCCAAATTTGAAAAGGCTCTTTGTGGTGTCATTGGGTAATGAGAAGGAGATTCTGGCATCACCAGAGAATTAAGAGTCATTGTCTGTGGGTGGCAGGGAGCCCTCAGAAATCAAGCATGATGCATTTCCCTGCCACTGCCTTACCAGGGGCCTCTGAAGGGACAGTCTTACATCCCTGACTCAGAGGTGAGCCCCAAGGCCCTCTGATGCTCCTGAGAAGATGCTCTTGCTTCTGGAAAGCAGAGGTGAAAAGACAATTTGGCACAGGAATTTTCAATGGCTTCTTAATCGTATTCCTGAAACAGATTCCCAGACAATGACAACTTTGCCTCTGAGGGTGGGTTTCATTGCTCCACTTGCCGAAAGCCTGCAGGATTCATTCTCAGCTGGCAGCTCAGGGCTGTTGTGGGGCTGAGATGCCGGGAGAGGAGAGTTGGGTTTCAGGACTTGGGCAAAGACAGAAGGAAGTGTCATAACCCTTCAGAGAGTGGCCCTCTTAAATGAGGGACAGCCATGCAGGAAAATAAGTGAGCATTCCTTCCTGACGCTGAGGCAGTCCACGTGCCAAGGACGCTTGAGGGTAAGCAACCCATCTGAAGCATGAGAGAAATCTGCTTGGAGCGCAGCAAGCCATGAAGATTGGATAAAGTCTCAAACCCAGATCCCAGCTCACCTCTTGCTCCCTGCAGTAGTCTATTTCCTTGAAAAGCCAAAGTGTGGCTGGCGACTGTCGGTCTGCGCAGAGCAGAGAGCAGGACTTCCCTTTGGCATCAGCAGGAGCAACAGAGATCTCACGAATACCCGCTTCTGAAAGGCAGGGCCTACGAGGTTCTCTCCATCCTCAAGCGGCCAAGCGAGGTCTACTGCAAGGAAGTGTCCTTGTAAGGATGGGGACCATCTCGATTGAAGCGGCTTGGGAGGGCATAGCAAATATCTATGCACTTAGAGAAGAAGGGCCCACACAAATTGATTTGGGTTCAAATATTTGGCTTACTCTAACCACACAGGAGCATCAGGACCTAGGAGGCAGAATTTCCCCGGTGTTTCTGAGACCCGCGGCCCCAAAGGGAGACTGGATAGGGCTGTAACAGGTGAGCCGAAGAGAAAACCAACTATTCAGAGCTGGTCTCTGGGGCATAGATTTTGACCAAAAGTGGGGGAAAAAACAACATAGAAGCAAAATTCCCCTGAGGAGATTAGCCAAGGCACTGTATTTCTCCTCACCCCAAACAGTCCTACAGCTCATAAATCCGAGGCAAGATGTTTGAGAATGCCGAGATAAATGGAGTCTTGAGTGGTGCTCAGCTGAGATTGAAAGCCATGGATTCAGGGACATAATTGTGGACATTTATCTAGAATCCTTGTCGACCCAGGCAGAGAAATAGAGACACCTGGAGGGGATTTTGGGAGCTGGGATTTTCCTGGGCACGTAGAATGGAAAGACGGAAGTCAAGGCAGTGGAAGGTGCCCCCGAGCTGACGGGGGTAAAGATTTGGGGCCCACACTGGGCAGGAAGGGCATGAGGCTGAGAGGACAAATATACAGGCAGAATTCACACAGGGAGTAAGGTTTTCAGTTCATTAGGACTGAGAATGTTTGTACATACGGATAAGAGCATGCAAGAGAGAGCTGGATGGAATTGGATTAGATATAGTTTAAGTTTCCAACCTGGGCACCCCTCGGTGTGTTCACAAATGTTTGTTCACCATGTTTGTTCAAACCATGTGTGTTCACATGGTTTGTCGGTAGCAGAAGTGAAGATCACTCACAGCAAGTAGTCGTGGAACTGTGAGCCTCTTGTGTTTGTCCAGTAGTTTGACCAAATGTCACAGACTGTTCCTGATGGGCCCTGTTGCCCTGTGTGATTATTAATTGTGTGTCCTGCACTTTCAAAAGTATCCAAGTTTGAATGACTAAGTTATATGGCCAGTTTTCTGATGCAGCAGCCTTTCATGCAGGGCTGGCTTCATGGGCATTTGACCTGTGCAGTTGCACAGGGCCCTGTTCTCAGAAGGGGTCCATGGTTGGTGTAATGCTCTGCTGTTGCCATTCTGAAATTCTTATAATTTCATCTTTAGATTTGTCTGTTGTAAGTGAAGTCTGATGGCACACTGGAGCACATGCATGAGCGGAGCAGATGCACAAGCCAGCAGTGTGTGCACCATGGACTCAGGCCCGCATGCATGCCCGCAGCTCGCCTGGCTACTTGGCAAACACATACACCTGGTGCATTCTAGGGCCCTGCGGGACCTTGATGGGATAATCAGGGGTGGAATAGGGGCACAGATTGGTGTCGGCTATGGCAGGGGCAGCAGTAGAAGCCAGAATGACAGAGATAGTGGTCGTGGCCCAGAGAGAGAAGGGGCTGTGCTGGAACCCCAGTAGGAGGTATCCCCCCGTCAGGCCCCACAGCCCCTCCCAGGGCATCTTCACACATATTAACTGTTTGACCTGTGCTTCAGGTCAGAAACCGCCAATGCTCAGGCAGTAAACTTTCTTAAGTACACAATTGCACTTTTATTACAAAATAAAGATGTAACATAGGCACTGCCAGAAAGCATATCAAGGAGTTATTAGAGTTCTTCAAAAAGTTTAGAATATCTGGTTTTGAAAACCACTGCAACATTCCAAAGCAAACATTCACAGGCTTAGAAAAATAAATTAAGATGAACTAGTGTCCCATTCAATGAAAAAGAACACTATTTTTATATGAATCTTGAGATAAACCAATTATTAATGACGAAGAAATTTTAAAATTAACTTTTCATTGTGATCGAAAATACAGTAATGTAGTAATAATGCATAAATAGGTGTTTTGAATTATACACAAACTATGAAGCCACTTCGTTTCTTGTTCATCTTCCACAAATTACAGGAAATGTCCAAGGAAACATTAAAATGCCATTGTATAAATTTACATTTAAAATTGCACAATTTACATAAAATTAATTTGTATACAACTCTATACAAAAAATTGTATAGAGTTAATATTTTTAGAAAAATTGGTCCTTAAGAGCTATCAGCTCTAAGCCAGGCTCAGTGGCTCATGCCTGTAATCCTAGCACTCTGGGAGGCTGAGGCGGGAGGATTGCTTGAGCTTAAGAGTTCAAGACCAGCCTGAGCAAGAGCGAGACCCCGTCTCTAATATAAATAGAAAGAAAATAGTCGAACAACTAAAAATAGAAAAAATTAGCCATGCACCGTGGCTCGTGCCTATAGTCCCAGCTACCTAGGAGGCTGAGGCAGGAGGATCGCTTGAGCCCAAGAGTTTGAGGTTGCTGCGAGTTAGGCTGATGCCACAGCACCCTAGCCAGGGCAACAGAGTAAGACTCTGTCTCAAAGAAAAAAAAAGAATTATCAGCTCTAGATGTACTAAAATTTATATTTTGAAATAATTATCAGAAATGTATCCTGATTTTTCATGGCCTATAAAATACTCTTAACAGTATAGTAACAGTTTTATAAGCAAAAAGATCCTTCTCAGAATTTAAAATAATCAAAAATTATTTGCCTTCCTGTACTTGCCAAGAGCAATTGATGTTGCTCCATTATATTAATTGAAAATGAATTTTTTAAAGTTGCTAAAGCTATAAATTTTGATGACCTGACAAGCTTAGAAAAGTGAGCCAGAAAAATATTATGATCAAGACACCACATTAGTGAAGTATTATTGTTTATTGTAGTATATAAAAGTATGATACCAAAATAGATTTTTTGGCCACTTGCAGGTTTATGTTATTACTCATGAATCATTATTACTTGATAAGGAATAAGATATTTTAAGGGAAAAACCTTTATATTTTAGTACCTTTAATGACTTTATTTCTTGCTTTTTGAACAAGGGTTCAGCTCCCCCATTTCCATTTTGCACTGGGTCCCACAAGTTTCACGGCTTTGCCTTGGCGTTGAACTTGCTCAGCATGGTTGTATGGATTAGCGACTTGTCCAACACCTTGAGAGTGTCAGGCATATGGCCCTGGAGAATGAGAGCCTGCGCCGGACGGGCAGCTGAGTCTTCAGGGCAGTGGAGGGAGGGCAGTGAAGGTAAGAGGGGAGCCAGGTGTCTCTGTGCAGCCCTGGGGGAGGGGCGGGGAGTGAGGGGGCAAGCGGATTGGGTGGTTGTTGACGGGTTGGTTTCCCTGCGGCCAGAGTCAAGTGAAGATGCCCACCCATGGGAATAATGGGATCAATGGGGTTAATGGTATGTGCTCCGTGTCAAGAAAGGAATTACCTCCAGGGTGGAGGGAGGGGGCAACCTTTCAGGAAGTTTAACTTATAATTGCATTCCAGCTTTTACGGGGTCTTCGCATTGTATGTTTGTATGGGTCAATATCCCCACCGCTCAACTAGGGTACCGCAGTTTAACAGAGGGCTGTTTCCGGCGGCGGGGGAGGCTCGCGGAAAGCGCAGGTGCACCTGCACGCTGCGGCGCCCAGCCTGGGCGCGCTCCCCGCCGGCGAGCGGAAGGCCACGTGGCGTCCAGCGCCCAGCCAGGAGCCAGCCGTGGGACGCAGCAGCTCGGCTGGGCCTGTGGCCTGCGATTTGCGCAGGACACAAACAGCCCCAACACCTACGCGGGAGGGAGGAGGCGATAACGGCCCTGACCGCCCTTCCTTCTGCCTCCTGCCCTTGCTCACCGCCTCCCATTGCCAAACAGAGCCAGAGGCAGAAGCCCTGGGAGCCCACTGCTGTGGTCTGCAGATGATGCACCCAGCACGGACAGCAAGAGGGTGGAGACTGGATCCCTAAGGACAGAGAGTATGCGGCACCATGTATCTGCATCCGAGCTATATGTGTGTATACACACATGTAAACACATACCATATAATATCTATCATTTGTAATGTGTTGTACATTATATATTATGTGCTATGCTACTGGTCAAGGATGGAGAGATCTGGAGATCACTATATAGTATATACGGTGTGTATATATACCACATATGTATATACCTATCATTTATATATGGTATATATACACACATACAATGTATACACATCTATACATGGCATGTACATATATACAGTAAATTTGCATATGTGTATATATACATGTGTATGTGCATATTGGAAGAAATATAGCCAAACTACACTTTGGGAAGTAGAGAAAAATAACAAGAAAAATCATTACCTGATGCTAATTGCTCTCATATCCTGGTTTCTTCCATAACTGCCTGAATGTGATCCAGGTGTGGCGTGTGCCCTGCAGTCCCAGCTACTCAGAGGCTGAGGCAGACGGGTTGTTTGGGCCCAGGAGTTCCAGGCTGCAGTGAGCTGTGATTATGACCATGCCTGTGAATAGCCACTGCACTCCAGCCTGGGAAACTTAGCGAGACCCCATCTCTAAAGAAAGATACAAAAAACTCTCTGAATATAAAGCCGGGTAGAAGGAGGGGTGCTTTCTAGTTTGCCTGACTTCATTTCAGGAACAACCAGAGGCCTGAGTTCCTGTGGGAGAAAGGGAAGCAGTTCCTGGTCCTGTGTGTATATGCTATGTGTGTATGTGCATATGTACATGTGTGTGCATGTGTGCCAGGTGCATGTCTGTATGTGCCTATGTGCATATGTATGTATATGTGTGTGTAGGGTGGAGGTACAGGGCAGAGACCTGGGTCAGACACCAGGGGTTCAGGATGGAGCCTGATTTGTGCTTTCCCACTTGCTCCAGGTAAACGACTACCTGTTTGAACATGACCCTCCCTGGCCTTGAGCCAGGAAAAAAAGGCCCTGGTTGAGGCTACCTGTCACCTTGGAGGTACACAAGAGGGGTGTGGATGCAGTGCTGAAGGCATCAAAGAAAGAGCTGAGAAAGCATTCAGCATGGGGTTGAAATGGGGCTTTTCCACTGCCTGGGGACTTGGTGTCTGGCTGGATTCCTCGGGAACCCCATTCAAGGCAGCCATTAGTCTCCTTCCCCAATAATTCTGTCCACCACATCTGAAGTGCTGGGAAGCTCATCTTCCCTCTCCATGCTTGGTACCCTCTCAATCTCCTTCCTACCTTCTCCTTATCTTCACTGCTCCAAACCAGCTGAAGACCCCTTAAGGAGGTCCTGATGTCATTAACAAGCAGATCTGGTCATTCCTGGGTCCTGTCTCAAGACACTGCAGTTCTCAGTGATTAATCTTTATAAGACAACTCTCAATATTATCAAACACAGTGTTTCCATGGGAACCCACTGGATGTACCAGAAGGTTTACATCAAGAAGGTTGGGAACAGTGAGGACTGGGTAAGACCTAGGGATCTTATCAAATTCCTCCAGAGCCTGGGGGCCCCCAACCAGAGTCCCTTAGCACACCACTTTGGCCTATTTAAAAGCTGCTGACCTCTGTACCCCATCTCCTCCTTAATCCTGGCCAAGATTGGAGGACCCTGGAGATCACTAATAACTTTCTCTTGCTGACTTTATTGGTTCTTCTGCACCAGTGCCAGAAAGGAGAAAAAGAGGGACAGTCCAAGAAACAGAGAGTGCACTACAAGGGCTGGTGTCAGCGTCTGCCCTAGATATGACCTAGCACATAAGGGTCCAGGTAGGTCAGGTCATGCTGGAAGCTGCCTCACGGAAACCCATGCTACCACCTCTTCTCCACATGATGGAGGCATGGAGAACAACTGCTTTCCAACTAAACATAGACTGTGAAGACTGCTAACATGTGCGTTCTTGCATGCAAATGTGTTCATATTCTACGAATTCCCCATTGGTACGAATAACCCTGTTGTAACAGCATTCACTGGCCATCTTCTGGAGGATGTAGGCTACCTTGAATCATAAAAATTGGGCCTTGAAGGACACTGAGAAGAAGAAATAGATGGGGAAAGAATTAAGGGGTGAGTTTCTAAATCAAGAAGAAGTAAAACATTCATGGCTGTCATAAGGAATAATTTCTTGGTAGTGGTTGCTTTGCATTGTCCAAGACAGACTAAAAGTAGGGCAATAAATAATATCAAGTCAAGTTATTTTCTAGCTTTTATCTCCCCAAGAAGAGGTGGGTATTTGTGTAGATGGGCTATTTTACCACACTCACTGGGCTTGCGGCTGGCATCCCCACTCAGTGTCATGTGGGTGAATGACAGAGAGTGGAAGCCAAGCACAGCTGCATACGTCACCCCTCTCACCAAGGGAGGGGTGCCAGACGTGGCTGGAGAGAGGACACTGGTGCCCCGAGGACCCGTGGGATAAAGATGAAGTACAACCTGGGCCTCCCAGCGTCCACCACGGGGAGCAGAGCACTGCAGAAGGACTGAGATGCCCTTAAGCCCAGTATTTACTTCAATGTATTTCTAATCTCTCCACAATTACTCTGATGAAAACAAAACAAAAGATTTTCCTTAAGCATTCAAGGAATATTCGGAAGCATGTCCTAGGTTATTTCATCATTATTTTTCTCCTTCCCTCTGTCCATGAAAGGTCAGCAGTCCCAAATGCTTCTAATGTCATGGCTCTAGGTAGAGGACTGTCATGCTAAGTATTCAGCCTCAGAGTTAGGCAACCTCTCTCTTTTCCTGGGCTGGTTACAGGGTCAGGAGATGGACAAAGAGTGAGAGAGGCATCCTGGCAAAGCAGAAGCAGACAGCTGGGGGGAGTGTTCCAGTTAGTTGTTTCCATTTTCCCTCTAATGGCTGACCTAACCTTCAACAGCTAGACAGTCATCTGTGTCCAGCATGTCTAGGAAATACTGCTTTTCAATCTTCCTGGCTGGGGGTCCTCAGGATTGTAGAGCCACAGATGAGAAAGGTCACATTGAAACATAGTCAGCAGACCTGCAGCAGTATGTAGTCTGCCCATGGGGAATAAGGATTTTGCCCCGGGTTGGGGATGTTAGTGCCAATGTTGAGTGCCTCAATTGCCCTGGAACCACTTACACTATGCCCTTGGATCCTAATATTGTGACCGCAGGGGATGATCTGGCAAAAAACCAGTTTCCCTTGATGTCATGAATCTCCTGACTCCATTAGGACACAACTCACTACACAAGTCCAAAGTATTTGCTCAACTACTATGTTCTTAACGTTTCTAGACATTTCACTAGTTTAATTTTTGTGGTTCACTGTTCTCTGTAAACATTTTCGAGGTCTTTCATTTACTGAAATCAAATAAAAATGGTTTTATAATCAGTGTCTGATAATTCAAATATCTGAAATCTATATGGGTCTCTCTCCTTTGGATAGCTGATCTTATTTATCTGTTACTCTTATTTTTGACTGGACGCAGACTACTCTCTGAGTAGGAGCTCTTAGAGAGGACAGCCTTTGTCACTTGGTGATCCATTTCTGGTGTTTTTCTTTGACCTTCTTCATTCTCCTGGCCAAAAGTTTAGCATGTTCTGCAGGCTATTGCTTATTCTTCTTTGTACGCTATTTCCTCAGAGCAATATGCTGATGCTGAGTTGCCAGATACCCTGTGTAACAAGATGGTGACCCTCAGGTGCTTTGGCCTGAGTTTCTGACCTTGTTTGTTCAGGAGCTTTATTTTATCACAGTGTACTAGAGAGATCGAAAAGTCTGTGGAGTCTCCCAGCTCTTCTGGGCCCCAGGTGATGAGGTGCAGTTTTATTAGTCAGTCCAGGAATATCCTGCTCCTCCTTCTCTCTCTCTCTTTTATTTTTATTCTTTTTTGCACTAACAGTCTTGGGAACACTCACATTGACATCCACACTACAGGCCTGAATAGAGTTGTGCTTTCTCTCTGCAGATCTCCTTGGTCCTTAGGAATCCCCTTACTCACTAGCCAGCAGACATGCCAGGGGGCAGGACACCCTGCTTCCTGGGGAAACCTTGTCGCTCCCACCACTGATTTGGACCACATAACCCTTCTGCTCTTCATCTAGAGTGTCAGCAGCAACTTCTGTAGCCAAACACTTCTTCAAAAAGGTACTAAGAAGTATTTACAGAATGTGATAGCCTTAAATGCCTTAAATAGAAGAAAATTATAAAACTAGATTAAAAGACATTAAAGAAGACCTAAAGACAGGGAGAGATGTACCATGTTCATGAATTGGAAGACTCATTATTACAGAAGTGTCAGTTATCACTAGATTGACCTAAGGGCATTGTCAAATGCCCTTACTCTGCCTTGGCTTTAGGTTCTTTCCATCCTTCCTTTACCTTCTCTCCAACACTCTTTCCAAACAAAGGATCCTAAGAACCTTTAAATGACGGCCTGTCTCCATCATCTCCCACATGTATTACCTCTTTGCTGTCACTGAGTCACTGTGACACTTTTGAACCTTGGCCCTGAAAAACTGATTCTTGGTCCCTGGGAGGCTGTTGGAGTGATGGGGCTATTGCTTTTGGCTTAGAAATAGTGTTTTTAAGGTTAAGAAGAAAAAGAAGAATGCAAGCAACAAACACTTGTGGGAAATGAGGCAGAAATAAGACAAGGACAAGAGATGAGGAAGGAAAAGAAACATATAAGTGGCTCTGATGCTGAAGTCCTTCCCTTCTTCCACCTCTGAGTATTAGTTTACAGTCACTAATTTCCATGAAGGATGAGGAACCAACTGAGGAAGGATAAACAAACAACCAAAAGCTACAATTGTGTGGTGGGCTGCTTGGGAAGATGGCTGCGAAAAGTCCCTCCCTGTATGGGATACTTCCTTTCACTCTGGGCTGTCCCTGTGACTAGCATTAGCCAATTAGAGTGCAGAAGCAGCTCTGCGGGACTTCAGACTCTGGCAGCAAGCGGCCTCTCACCACTGTCCTCTTAGAAAGCTACAGATACCAAGTGGAAGATGAGAGACACAAGGAGACAAAGACCCGGCTGACAGCCATCACCACTAGCAGGCCTGTGAAGGAGGCAATCTTGGACCCTCAGGCCCTCATTGAACTATTAAATGAATCATGTAGCCACATGTGTCACCCTAGAAAAGCCACCCAGCTAAGCTGACCCACAGAACCATGAGCAAATAAAATGGTTATGTTAAGCCACTAAGTTTTGGGCTGGTTTGCTATTCAGCAATGGGTAACTGATACGAAGTATAGCCCCAGTTGGGACTCGCTGAGGAGGACAGGTTTTGAGGAATCTGGACAAGCCCCTGAAGAGGGATTTATAAAAAGGAAGAAAGAGACAAACCTAGTTAGCCTGTTCTGCAGCAGGACTGAGTGTCTGATGGGGTGTTGGTGCTGAAGGTGGCATGTAGCTGGCATTTCACCTCCACTCCAGGGGGGGAAAAGCAGCGTGCGGGAACTGGGAGTCTCTATAGCTCGGGGACACCCGGGGCCCGGGCAAGCCTGGCAGGGCTCTCCCTGAGCGGGCACAGGAGAGTGAGCACAGGGCCTCTTTCCAGCCCAGGGTAACGCTCACAGCACTGGCGGGGCCAGGGCATCAGCAGTGGGCCTTTTCACAGGGATGAAAGGGGTTTGTACCTTCTACCACAAAGCTGTCAATGTGCCCCTTTTTAGGAGGCCCCATAGAGAGCAGGTAGAAGTGAGGTGTGCACTGCCCGTGCCCCTTCAATTGTGATGGCACCAGGGTGTCATGATGGGGACTGACTTGTGGGTATGTGTAGCCTTTCTTTGGTGGTTCCATACATATGTGGCAAACATCAACTTTCAAGGACCCAAGCAAGAGGGGGCTTGATGTTTGAATGGGCTGTGGATTAATGACACTGAATCCCGTGGCTGGGGACCTGAGGATGTTGGGGTGACAGCACTAACATTTTGAGAGAACTGGCCATGCATGAAACTAGCACATCCAGAATTTTGCCTTATCCTCATGCCGACTTCATGAGATTGGTGTGGCTACAACTCCAGTTCAGGTGTGGGAATGGTTTAGAGGCTAAGTGTACGCTGCTCATCAGTCTGGCAGCGTCTGGAGTCGAAACTCAGGTCTGGCTATAATCAATGTTACATGCTGCCTCCTGAGGACCATGTTGTTTTTCTCTTTAAGAAATGGTCGCCTTAATTAGGCAATGTTACTGGCCAAGTAGCCCCGCAGGTCATCCCAACAGAGTGGGACTGTGGCTGAATTTCATGAAGCGGTGGAGTGTAGTTCCAGTGGTGGCCACTGGGTGTCGCGGGCACCGGACAGATGCAGCGTGCTAGGTCTGCATTGTTGGGTGGGGACAGCCCTGTCATTGTTCTTGGACGGCCTTCCTGCTCTGCAACTTGACAAAGGCAAAGAAAGCCTCCCGGAGAATGCGCAGAACTCCATCTTTCGTTATGGCCTCCTCCCTGCACTTGGGGGAGCCCTTTAGTCCAAGGGAAGAAATTATATTGGCCGAGAGGACATGACCCAAGAGAATATAAAACTTCTAGACTTTTAAAAAGAAATGGTTTGAGAAGATTTTCACAGGACTGCGGAGGCAGACACCGAGGGCGGCGTGCTGAGCACCCCGGCCCGCCGCCGCCTCTCCCGCAGGCCCGCCTCTCCCGTAGGCCTCCTCTCCCGTAGGCTGCCGCCTCTCCTGCAGGCCTCCTCTCCCGCAGGCCGCCTCTCCCGCAGGCCTCCTCTCCCGCAGGCCGCCGCCTCTCCCGCAGGCCGCCGCCTCTCCCGCAGGCCTCCTCTCCCGCAGGCCGCCTCTCCCGCAGGCCTCCTCTCCCGC